>VWPW01004604.1:0-36968 GCA_013389825.1 Crypturellus undulatus | reverse complement strand
CTGACCTGCCTAGCTATAGCTCACCATCGCGGTGCTTGGGAGAGGATATAGGGCACGTTCTGAGCTTTAGTGCCTTGGGGGAAGGGGATGCTTCCCACGGTGCCCCAGGCTGAGCTGGAGCAGAAAGTAGAAATGCCCACAGAGCCTAAGCCAGCTCCCGCTTGGTTAAGCGAGAGCTGAGGGGTGGTATGGGCATAGCTCAGTTACTCGAGGCATTAGTCACGGGCTGCTCTTTCCTCCCCAAATTGTTGCAAATCATTAGCGTGCTCCAAATATTCTTCCTAAACTTTCTTCTTTCACATGTAATTCCTTAGCATCCTCTACATAAATAGCCATTTTGTGTAAACAAACAAAAAAATCCCTTTGAGCACCCTTGGTCTCCAGAGGTCCCTTCCAAGCACGACCCTTCTGAGCCACCGCTTTGCTTCTGGTGGCACCGCTGGTCTCTTTGCCTCGTGGTAAAGGGCTTTCACCTTGTACCAGAGCAAAGGCAGCCTTACTGGGGAGCAGGCAGGCCCAATTGTATTGAAAATAAAAGAAATTACATATATATGTATGAAAAAATCAATCTCTCCCTATAGCTGATCAATATTAATAACAAAGCTGAGTGGCTAGACAGGATATACATTTTACTGAGAAGGGGAAAATAAGAGAAATAAAATCTGGATGAAATACCTCTGCTCCAATAGGACAGTAAGAGCTAAACTCTAATAGCTGTGGAATGATCTCAGGGCTGTTGTAACTGCCTGTTGTTCAAACGGGAATCTCGGTTTTGCAAACTGTGAGTTATTGGAAAATAGCTTTAATGGGAGGTGTACTTAAGCTCTAAAATGAGTGGAAGGAGTAGGGGAGCTAGCAATAATGCTGCAGAAGATGGCCAAAAGATAGTGTAAGTTTTCATGCAATATTTGGTGCCTTTCCCTGGAAAATGCTTGAGCCAGGTTAAGCAAGTTGCAGGTGCTTTTCAAACCTCAAAGATTATTTCAGGTTTCGGAGATGGTTTATCCCTGTTGGGCCTCGCTCCCGCACTGAGCTGGGAAGGAGTTTCCTCCACGGTGGGTGATTCCTGTGCTGTGGTTCTTGGGATGGGCAAGGAGGGGTGCAGGGAGCGGATCCCACAGCGGTTCCATTGCCAGCCTCCTGTGCAGAAGCAAGAAGTGGTCCCCTTGCTACTTCGAGCCCATAAGCCTCAGTGTAAACGAAGAGCTTAAATAGTTGCGTTCAAATCTGAAAGTAATCTAAAAGGAGAGAGGGGGGGAAAAACAAATCTACTTCTTAGAAACCCTTGTTGCCAGCACATTGTGTTTCCAGCTCTTCCCTCTTAAGAGTTCATTTCTCTCGCATGATATTTACCCAGCGTAACCTCCAAATTGCGAGCGCACTTATCTCTGCTTTATATCAGCCTCAAGGATTAGGAGTATGGATCTGTTTTCCAGACTGACCGTCTGACTCGGTGACCCGAGCCCGTTCCCTCGCCGGGAGGCACGTGACGGGCCTCTTGTCAAAACCGCAATTAGTCTAAAACCCTTTACAGGAAACAAGAGCCCGACGAGGAGGGATAACAGAGGAAATCACGTGGGCAGCGCAAAGGTAGGGCAATCCCTTCTGCCGTCGCTGCAGCTAGGCCAGCGAGGAGGCAGCAGCAGGACGAGCCTTTCCGATGTGTTTCCATTCGTGTCGCCAGGGAATCCTGCTGCTGATTTTTCTTTTTATTTCATTTTCAAATTCAATAAAATACAGCAATTTTGACCAAAAAAAGGAGAAGTACCAGCGCTTACATAACGGACTCGAAATCAGGTTCCTTTCTCTTGTGCTCTGAAGTTTCCTACTCCTGCACAGAGCAGCATAATCGCAGCTCCAAAATAAGTCTCTCAGCAAGGAGTGGAGCTAATGCCATATGCTTTCAAAATCAGAATGACTTGGTATCTCTGAGCTCTGTGCTCTTCTGCTGGATTGTTTTAATATGTCACCCAGTTCAAAATAAGCCAGTGCTAGAAAGCACACGTGCACGTTTGTCCTTGCAGAGACCCAAGCCTAAGGTTTTCTCAAGTGGCAGAATGGAAAAAGTAGTACCTAAACCGTGCGGGGCTGGTTTCCTCTATTTTAAAAATATTGCTGTCTAAAATTAGCAATATTTCTCACTTGGCTGAGAGATCTGAATGAGAGGTTTTCTGATGAGCGGCACCAGGGAAGGTTAGCACTGCTCCTCCAGATGCAGTTTGGTCCGAGACAGTGTTGTGCAAAACCGGGGTGGAACGACACCATAAACTGGGGTATTTTTCTGAACGCCCTTTGGGTAGGGAATGACTGTGCCCTCCTGCCAGTAGCTGCTTCTTTCCAAATCAGCTGGCAGATCTGTTTTAAAGCTCGTTATAATAATCTCTTTGAAACTCTCACCAGGAAAGATGTGGTTTCGGAGGCCTGTTCTGCTCCAAATGCAGGAGTAAAATCCTTTAACTTTAATGGGAGGAGAATCAGGACATTGAGGTTTTTTTTTCTCTTTTTAATTATTTATTTAATCAGAGCTTGATTAATGTATGTGAGTGGACTCAGGATTAAGCTCGCCGCTCGGTTTGCCGAAGTTCATCCCGAATTTGGCAGCGCTGGCAGCCCCGTGGCTGCCATTGAGTGACCTCTGGATGAATGGAGCGGGCAAAGGGCTGAGCTCAGTGTCACATTTTACTTTGCATAATCGTAATGTGTTGCATCTCCTAGCCCTCCAAGAGATGCTCTGAGGCTTTCCTGCCTCCGGTCGGAGATTAATGAAAGCAGCCCGGGGCTCGCGAGGAACCACATGAAGACAAACTGGTGTGGGAAGGGTGATTGAGACAGGACCAACCTCAGCACAGAGCTTCAGTGTGGCTTGTCCTTACAAGCAATGGAATCATTTTGTATCAATTATAGCAAAAAATAGGGGGGGATAATGGTCCTCTCAGCCTAAGACTCGACTCCAAACACGAGCGCAGTCCGTGAACGAGCCGTGTTGTGATTGCGCCTCCCTTGTATTTACAAAATTAGCGCGAGCGTGAGATTTACGGCCAGCGTTCCCAGTAAAGCCTGTCCACGCTGGACTTGCTGCCAGCTGTAACGTTAAATCTTGTTATCTCCCATTAGATTTTCATGATACCACTCTCAGTGCAGCAGGTCACCAACGTCTCGGTGGTTTTTTTCCTCCCCGTCTTTGCAGCGTGATGTAATCTCGAGACTGGCAGAGCATGCAGTAAAACTGTTTCAGATATCTATTAATATTTTAACATGCTTTTAAGAAAATTTGGCCTTTTGTAATTCTAGTCTCAGAACAGACACATATAATGTATAATGATACACATTATACTCGTGCAGTTATTCTGTAGGTATGTTTCTTCTGTTTGCGTTCGCATTTTAACATCTATTATTAAAAAATCTGCTTTGACAGTTATTTGTTTAGATGCTGGAGTGAATTAATCTGTTCGCCAGAAGAGAACTACTCCATGTTTTCAGAAGGAAGACTGATTCATTCTTTATTATTATATTTTCTTAAGCTCTAAGTCCAGGGTTTCATTTTACCCTTTGATACCCAGCGAGAGTTCTCAGTGAACTCAGCTGAGTAAGGGTGCTTATCGAAGGTCTTCAAGACCATGTCAGTTCCAAATATCGTGCTATTGCCAAAAAGTGATAGATTTGTATTAGAAGGACTGCTTTACTCCTTTAATTCACTTGAAACATCTCCTGCCTCTCCTGAGATGGTCTGCAGATTCCTCGTGGATGATTTGGTTTTGGAGCTCTCCCTTCTAAGCAGTGTGAAGTGATGGACATCATCATTGGGGAAAAAAAGTTATTTTCTTTAGTTGAAGAGTGGCTGCTATACAGAGGAGACCATACAGTATTTTAATAGGAATTTCTAAAACTCCTTGCTACTACTTAGATTTTTATAGCTATCGTGAGCTGAAAGCTTTACCAGTTATTTATCCTTTATTGGTTCATTATGGGAATGTAACATCTCAGTACCAAAAAACTGCATGCATAAGAAGACTGTTCAGTGAATTAACTCAGTTGATTTGTACAATATTTCTTGTTTCCACTCACCAGAAACTTAGGCTGTATTACTCCTGGTTCCCATACAGATAAATTAAATGGCTATTAATAATGTTAAATGGATTAAACCAATATAATTCCAATCTCTTATGAGCATGTATTGAACATGCTCATAAGAGTGAGGGTGTGCTGACTTTAGTTGCTTTAAAGGGGGATGGGGAGGAAGAGTGTTTTTAAAAATCATATACATTTTATATATACATATTTTTATTTTTATATATATATATATGTATATAAGCTAAATGGTTCCAATACTCAATGCTCAGAAGAAATGAGAAACTGAATGTCGTGAGCACTAGAAATCTCCCAAACACTAGTGACTTAAACGGATGTCAGGGCACACTCAGTGAATCCCATCTTGTAGGTAGTACTGCAAATCACACCTGGACTGTGATTCTACCAAGCAGCGAGGGAGATTTCCCTGGAAACAGCCTTCTCGGAAGGATTGGAAGCTGGAGGGGATGCCCATAAATCTCTAGGAGATCTTGTCCTTTTGAACCTCTGACTCCAACCTGCCCTAAGGAGCACTTTGACATTGTCACGCTGCCTTACATAAGGGAGGAAATTGGTTGTTCTGACAACAAGCCACCATTAAGAAACCTTTAGAGATTTTTGTCAATACTGGTATTAATAGAAAAGACTTTGACTCAGCAAACGTGCGGTTCAAGACCTGCACAGAAATGCTCCCATTGCTTTCGTGGTACTGGAGTACTGCATCAATCCTCTCGGGAATGGCAGGCCACCAGAGCAGGTGGTTGAAAGAAAGCCAAAGGAAGCCAACGTGTGAGTGTTTCCCTAGGTCAGGATCAAAGTGTTCTAGGTTAATTCAATGTGACTGTTATTTTCTTGTGCCACCCAACTGTGTATACTCACCTTGTACACTTCCTTAAATACATTTGCATTATCACTGTGCAGCCTGTCCTAAGGGTGACATGCAATGTGGAGGCAGGTGAAGTGATCAGAGCAAGGTGAAATTGCTCGTCTTATTGTAGTGGAAGTGTTTACATTTAACTAAGATTAAATTAAATTAAATTTGCATTGATATTCTATGAATGAAGGATAATAGTTAAACTCTCTGAAGGCCTCAGATGAAGGTGCTGTAAACAACCATATACATCCATTTGTGCCTCTGTATCTCACCTGCATGCAGACATACCTGTCTCATGCCAATATTAGAACATGTTTTTGGTAATATTAGCTGTGTGTGTAGGAGCAGTGAGGATCTAGAGGTGAATCAGTCTGTGATGAGTTGTTGCATCTCCCTTTTGCTTTTCAGTACCGCTGTTCTGGGTGGAAGCTGCAATGGCAGGAGGTATCGACCTTCTTCTGGATTTGAAAACAGTGGAGAGGTTGATTGTTTTATATTCCCTCCTTAGGGAGGAAGGACAGGAAATCCAGCTTCCTAGTGCTGTTGGCTATGCATGTACTCTATACTGAGCTCGTAACTGATATTATCTGTGCGTTTTGGACAACTTTTAGCTGAGTTACAATTAACGATGGCCTCTGAGTGTTGACAGCATGTAGGAAGCTCCCACGGAAGCTCAGTCATTTTCAAATGTTTGATTCAAACTACTTTAAACCTATTTTTCCTCTAGATTTTGCTTTTTGTTTATGTAGTGTCTGGGGCTGAATCTCACTTACAAAGAAAAAGTTACTTGGTTTTCCTGTTTATTGAAGAATACCTGATGATAAAAATAGGATGGTACAGTGAACCTTAGAAACAGTCAAATAAAAAGAAAGCATTATTTATTTTATATAAAAACATCTTACAATATCGAAATCAGTCTCTTGATATTTTGGGGAGAAGATATTGTTGGATCTGACTTGCCCTGAGTATCCTCGTTTAGCAACACTCCAGACTACAACTCCTGCTAAATTTCATTTCCCATAAATTGTATTTCTTAATTCGGGATAGACAGAGTCATCTGCTACAATCAATCTCTATTTAAAAAAGAATGTCAATAGAGTTAATGTGGTGCAGCATTCTCTGTAAGCAAAAAGAGCATTATTGCAGTAGTGGGGGGAAAGATATTAGTGAAAGGTGTTTTTTGAGTCTGTCACGGCTGCTGTGGCTTTTATCCCATATCAGCCTGACAGATGAGATAAACATCCCGCATTTTAGTCAGATCCTATTGTTTCATCAGAGTTACTTAAACGTATTTACAATCTCTGAAGCGCTTTTTTTATAGTAATGGTAGTGAAGTCCTTCCAGAAGGAATAAAGATGATATAACATTCTCAAGTACCTCTGTCTTGCTAATGGAATGACTTACGTTACAGGGGTTATTGTTCTGCTGAGCTCCACTAAAATACATATTTACTAGTCAATCTAGTTGTCGTCTTGGCAGTCAGGGCCTTGAGAGCAGAGTGCTGGGCCTTTCGGAACAACAAAGCAAGCGGAAAACCATTCCCTAGGACCTCTTTTTGTCTCCGTTGATACTGGTATATTTAAAAGAAGCTACTTCATTTAGAAGAACAATCCACGTTTTCTACCCTGTGATGTTACAGCTCTCTGGAATTTCCTATGGGAATGAGGAATGCTGCCCATTCAGCAACGGTGTAGGCATGAGATGTAACTCAAGATGCACCCTTAGCTTAGGACTGTGCAGGAGGGAAGAAGAAAATGTTTGTTTTCTTTGAATGACCTGGAGAGATCCTTTGACACACAGTTATTCTATGTAGCATGTTTAATTATTGTTTTTTTTATTATTGTAAACACCAGTACAAGATCACTTTATTCCCTGAGGAGTAAGGATGGGTGACTGGGAATCACCTAACCTTAGCCTGGTTCCAGCTCTATCTGAGCATTTCTTGGAAATGGGAGAAGAGAATAAGGTCTTTTAGAAACAGCCAAAAGCTGGAGAGAGAAGCCCTGCAATTCGGGGTGATGCTGGAGGGGAAAGAAGGTGACACAGCTTTGGTTTTTCCCTTGGCCTGACAGCATATTTCAGTGCTTGGTGCTCCAGTAAAAGCAACCCTCATCTTAGCCCCTTGCCCTTCCCAAAACCTCAGAAAATTGGCCCAGATGTTGGGCAGTTTCTGCTTCTTTATATTTCTCTGGAAGAGATCTAGTCAAAAAGTATCTCTCCCCCCTTATCGTTGCCCTGAAAAGCAACAAAGCAGAAGATAAATCCTCAAACGCACAGAAACATCTCATGGGAGCTCTTTTCCAAAAGGACTCCTGTAGCGTTCGGTCACTTTTGGGCCAGGAGATGATCACGCCACCGATTAAGGAGCGGGCTGTTTGGATGACTTGTGACCTTAATTTTCACAGTGAGCCACCGCAAAGTTATCTAGCACGGGCACTGCTGTAACGGTGACACGTTGGGAAAATTGAGCGTTCGACGGGTCTGTTTTGATGGCCTTGCGTTAGCGTGCAGGATGGAAACGCAAACTGCTGCTACCTTGCTGGCTCGTGACCTTCCAGGAGCCTTTGCCTCTGTGCGCCCCTGCCTTGGAATAAAGGGAAGAAAGAGGTAGCGGCTTGCGGAGAGTCTCTGGACCTGAGTTTCTTGCATGGGACATAAGGGAACACGTTAATTTGGGTTTCAGCAGGTTTCTCGTAGGTCTCTATTACTACTGGCTGGGACACAAGGGTGTCCCGGTAGTCGGCTCTGCACGGGACACATCCGGATGCTCCTGTGGGTTCCCCATCCCTGGTGGCGTTTGCCAGGAGTGGGACTGGATACCTCTGGAAGGGATGGGGGGGAATGTATTTCAAGCATTTAGATATGGAGCCATCCGATTGCAGTTATGCAATTTGATTCCTTAAAAGAATAAATACCTTTATTCAAACAAAAAGCGAATGTATTCCAGAAAGTTAAATGCTTGTGTTTGGTACCTGAAAACCTGTAATTTGTTTTGTCAGGTACCTTAAGGTTCTGCCAGCTGTGAAAAAAGCTATTGCACGTAGCGCCGTTTCCGTGCAGTGAGATTATCTTTGTAGATGAAGCATGTGAATATCAGTTTGTTACATTTATAAAGAGCTTTAGGGTACTTCAGCATGAAAGGTCCCATACTAGTGAGAGATATTGTTACTATAAAAACATTTTATCCTCTTTTACCATGATGGTTTATTGAGTTTTTAAAGTACTTTTCAAGGCAAGTGTATATATTAGTGGCAGCAGCCGGAAGAGATGGGAATAAATACGTGTTAGGATGAACTTTTTGGGTCAAGTTCTGTTCCCGGGACCGTGTGTTGTAAACTTGGGGTAAGAACCCCAAGTTCTAGACAAATCCTCTGGTGGCACAGCTTAGGTTACAGTATTTTGAATGAGATTACTCCTGGTTTCGCATGGGGTGAGGCTGCAGTAGGGCTTGGACGTCAAAGTTGATATGAAAATAGCTTTGTGCTTTCCTAGTGATACTGCTGCAACATACATATCTAAAACCTGGTTTGCCACTTGGCTAAAGAGTTACCAGGATCAGATAAAAGAACTGATCTCTAAAAGGAGAAATATCATAGTGAAATTGAGAGAGAAGTTATTCTCTGTCAGGGCTGGAGGTAATACCGAGCATTCAGCAATGTGTATTAGAAAAACTCCTCGTACTATAAAAACGCCCCCCCCTACATAAAGGTGACATAGTCCTTTAAAAATAGCTATTCCAATCCATTGTGCAAAGACACTGACAGAGATTGACAGCTTTTAGAAAGGTGTAATGTTCCCCAGCCAACTGCTAGCACAGCTCAACAAGATAAAGATCAGTAATTCGATCCAGAGGAGAAGGCTAAATGTTAGAGGTTAAGCTGCTATGTTCCTACTACTAATCAAGCATCAACACCTTATTTTAGCATCATCAGACCTCAATAAGGAAATTGTGAATTATTAAAGCTTCAGCATCCTGTTATACATTGATGCTCTTTGGAGAAGCTGTGTCTTAAAACATGCCGGCTATCCTCTTAATTGACATGTGCTGGGTCTTTCTGACGCGGTCCTGATGTGCTATTTTTTCTTTCTTTTGCTTGGATACTGGTAATTTAAGGTTAAGCTACTTTTAAGGTGCAGTATGCTGCTCTAATGAGGAGTTAATGGAGTGGAACAGTGATCGTTTGTACAAACTATACTGGACAGACACCTCCTGCATATCAAAATCTAGACACTAGAGATCCTGACATTGCATCTACTTTTGTCCTCGTCTCCATCAGCAGATTTTTAACCTGGTTTCCTAATGAAATGAGGCTCGGGTGGATGCAGTTTCTGCCAACCCTCTCTTCCTTCTTTCCCCAGTACGAGTCCGCTGGCCAATCTCGGCCCAACTTGGCAGATATTGTGCTCTTACGAGGGAAAATCGGGGCACGGAGAGGGGTGCTCGGCGGGTCTCTCTGTAGGTGGCTGAGGTTGGGCACGGTGGCCCGAGTGAGGCGGGAGCACCAAGACGCATCTGCCACCGCATGCGGATGCTCAGGAAACCTGGCTTTTGTGCTTCTTTTCCTCAAAAGAAGTTCATCCTTCCTCTAAAAGCAGGGTCTGGGGGGCTGAATGCTGCGGGAGCTGCTTCCATGGAGCATGCAGAAGGAAAAGGGAGTTTAAGGCGGTCAGAGTTTGCAAATCCTTCCAGAAATTCACCTGCTGCTGCAGTTCCAGGCCGCCTGTCCTTCCCGAGCTGGGCTTAGATCCCTTAACAAGGCAATCCGTGTGTATTATCTGTCCAATTTTTTTAGGCGGGATATCTCTATATTTAACACATCACCCCAGCTTCCATCGCTGCCCTAATGTGTGCGGGTGATCAGCAAAGGAGTTAATCCAGAATTGCACTGAGCAGAGCCCACTGATAAGCCTAAAATACGCGGTGTGATCATTGCTGGTCGCAGCCCTCCAAAGCTATTTCCTGGCATCTGCGCTCCCCAGGGGCTGGTACCCGCAGCATTAGTCAAGCCGGGCACTCCTGCTGCTACTGCCTCTCCAAAAAGTACTCGTTTTAAATGGAGTTATTTGTTTTATTTTCAGTTACGCTCCTGTGACAAACAGCCCGTGCTTTTGTCTCCAACAAATGGGAATCTTGCCACCGATATGGTTTGTGCCAGGTTGCAAGCAGTGCTCGTGACAAAATAAGGACTCTATGACCTTTCCTTAAAATGCTTTTTTTCCCCCAGATTTCTAAGTTTAAACAACTTCTTTTTAGACTAATTTTTATTGTTAGGATTTTAGCTTGCAAAACCATAACGTGTTGTCACTAACTCTGCAACTGCAGAGTTAAAAATGAATTAATTGGTTTACTGAGATGTGCCATACTTAGGCAAGATGCAGGGAGCAACCTAGGAGGCCTTGTGGTAAAATAAATCCAGGGAAGTCTAGAATTATTGCGTGGATCAGTGTGATGCAGCCTCTTTGTCCTTGCAAGGATCTTTAACACCAAAAAAAAAAAAAGAAAATCACACAAAATGTTTCCGTTTCACAAATGAGTCCTCCTGGCATTTTCTATTCGTTCCTGTAAAATTACTGACAACTATACACATTTCTATAATATTGCTTCAATCTGCATCACTAGGAAAACCTAAGAGCTTATTAAAGAGATTTATTCTTTCAGTCTTCAAGGTGTAGAGCAGTTTCTTATGAATGTATTCCATCAGCTTGATCCATGTCTGTTTGGGATGGGGGGGCCTCTGGTTTAAAGGGGATTTTAAGTGGAACATATTTGCTCTGCTCCCAGGGCAGGGAATAGGAGGCACTTGGGCAAATTCCATAGCAGCATGTTTGCTTTTAATTCCTTAACAAATGCAGAGGGGTTTAGACGCATCTAGTAACTTCCCTGCACAGAACACTGGGTACTTAGGCTCTTTCACTAGAATAATTCTATTGATCCAACTGTTGTTGCTCCTGACTTACACGTGCATCAGCTCAGAAACGGCCCCGAGCGTGGCTAAAGCAGCGTTTTGCCTTTTGTAATTAGAGACAACAGTCGCTCCGGTTCTGATTACTTAGATTTGGTAATGTTTTTGTATTTAATTCAAAGATCTTAGAAAGGAAGAGAAAGGAGTGTCATCAAGTATAGACTGTATTTCCAAGCAAGGACACTCATTTCTCTTCCACTAAGTGGAAGGCCCATTATATTGACAATGCTACTGAGAAATTAGTAAAACTCAGCAGAAAGGACATTAGCAATATCAGTCCTGAAATGGCAGCCTGTTATGCGCAGAAGAAATGCTGGGTTTTGCAGAGCAAATCCTCTGCCTTCTGCTATCACAGAGAAAACACTATTTAAAAAAACAGGCTGGTGGCAGGGAGGGGGTCGGGCAGAGGGAAAGCAAAAAATAATAAAAAAAGCCAGAGATCTCCTGGCTTTCGTAAATGAATCTTGTACATTTTTGTTTTCTATTTGAAATCGGGAATGCATTCTGTATTTAGAATATGCAGTTCTGATCTTAGGAGAGTTAAAGTCAGTAATTTTAGCAGGCTGTAAAATGCCTTTTAACCAGAGATGCTGATTTTTGAAAAAACTTCTGGATCCCGTGAAAAACCAGAACTGTTGGTGACTGCAGATGTTTTGCAAGTGTGAGTTCTAGCGGTGCTCTGAAACACGCTCTAGCTTCTATCTAGAAGCCATGGATTATTATTTTTTTTTTCCAGCAGATTGGAAGTTTGCATCCAAAGCTTTTCCAGTCTGTCCGAAGACCCATAGGCTCCTTGGTCCTTGCAATGCCTCCTCTTCCAGCCTGCGTTACGGCATGCAGCAGGAGGGCTGCGGCTCCTGCCGTTGCTACCCAAGCCCTTTTGCTCCCTCCTGGAGCTGCTTTTGGAGCTGTTCCCGAGTTAAAACCAGCTGCTTTGCCGGGGTGCCGCAGTGCATGGATCTGGTTGCTGGTATATGCCTGCATTTGGCACGTGCTGCTCCCTGGAAGTGCCCGCCAGCAGCGTGGTGTGCATGTGTGTGCACGTGTGGTGCACGTCTGTGTTCCTGTGCAGCGTGGTGCGCATCTGTGCACTGGTGTGCACACACATGCCCCTGTGGTGTGCATTAGTGTGCTTGCCTATGCGCACGTGTGTGCTCTTAAATCCCATTCCCAGTTGCAACCCAGGGTGGATGCTCTGCCTCAGCAAGGCTGCCCAGCAGCAGGTCATCCACACTCGAGCAGAAATCCTCTGCACGCCCAGCTAGGAGGGAAAGGCAGGATTTTTCCCAGCCTGATCTGCTTGGCATGTGCCCGATCCTGCTTTGCCATGACCTCATTGCAGGAGCGAGCCAAAAGTTATCAGAAGGTGAAGCTCTCCTCGCCTTCCCCCAAGCTTCTGTACCCAGGCAGGGAGGTCCGAGTGGGGCTCACACCTTTCCCCCTACGAGCAGAGATGTTTTGAGGAGCATCTCCTGTGTGCGCCGGGAAGCGAGCCGTGCTCGCGCGCGGGCTGTAACGTGAGCAAGCTCAGCCCGGGCGATGGACTGCCTTGAGTCCTTTCCAAATCGCGCCGAGAGAGCTGATAGTGGCAACATGACACTGTCAACAAATTGACAGTCCGCGTTCCCTCGTGCGCTCTCTTGTACCCGCTCCAAGCGGTCTACCCGGGCCGTGGGCGCGCGGAGCGGAGCGCTGCCGCGGGGACGAGGCTTCTGCGCGCTCGGCTCGCGCAGCCCCCGTTGTAGAGAAATATTAATAGAAGCTGTAAAACCGCAGGCTTCTCGCCCTGCCTCAGCAGCCCCGCGCGGATCCTGCCTGGGTGTTTGGAGAAGAAATTACATAACGTTCAGTAGGTGGAATGGCTCTTTCCTCGTCTCTCTCTGACTTGCACGGAGAAAGAAGTGGGTTTTTTTTTTACTCCTAAATTGGAATAAGTGCAGCTTGGCAGCCCCTTTGGAGGAGACAGTATTTGGGGGTGACAGAGCCAGAATAGGAGGTGTCTATGGTGGGACTAGCAGCAGGGCACGGCGCAGCCCTGGATTTTTGAGCATGTTGTACCTCGCAGCTCTGCGCACGGCGGTGGCTGCTCCCCGCGCTGAAAGCCTGCCCGGATTTAGAAATCTAGCTCCTTCGTTAAAAACCTTGGCCTTTTCCTAACGCCTCAAGAACAAGCTCATCTCCTTGCACTCCTCGTACTCCTCTGCCACTTGTTTTCTCCTGCTGATCAACGCAAAGGGTTTCACAGAGGCAGTGAAACACAAGGGTAGCAGCCAAGATCCGTCCCTGACACCAGATTCAGTGAATTGAACTCATCCATTCAAAAAACAGTAACTTTCAATAAGATACGGAGCCCTTATTTATTTTTTCCCCTAGTTGTTTAGGTATTAAATATTGCTGTTTCCACTGGTGGTTGGGTGTTTGGATGCTTTCAAAAGCAGGATCTGTGTGGTTCTTGTAGAACTACTCAGTCATGAACATTCAAACAAACTGTTGCGAATGAGCCATTTCTGCATTTATATTCCCATAAATGATGGGTTAGGATTAGTTTCAGTTAGTTTTGTGTATGGCAAAATGAGGTGTCAATATTAAGCTACTCACCCAGGTACCCTATAAAACAGAGGTGTGTCTCTACGTTCAACCCATCTATCTTTAATATCTGTTTTTAAGACCAGATGAAATGCCTCTTACTGCTCTAAAGAGCCTGGACAACTAGTTCAGCTGAACACCTAACTTTCAGGTGGCTAAAGAAGGTGGAATAAATCCCTCCCTCTGTGATTACTTTTAGGTAATGAATACTTTCCATTTTTTTTTAATTTGCTTCCAGACAGTTCAAGAACAGAAAATGAGGTAAAATTAGTCATGTGGTTAATTCATTATGTATAATTCCCCTGGCTAGAATCAGGGCAGAGGCCCGCCCCATAAGTCTAACCTCATGACTCCCATTGACATTTTTGCAATTTGAAGAAAGCAGAAAACTCCCCCAAATTGGCTTTTCACCTAGTTCTGGGAACCAATTCCAAGTCCAAGATTGAAAGTGCTGAGCTGGTATGAAGGTTGGTACTAGAACTTTTGCTGTTTATAGCAGTGCGGACAACCTTACTGTTAATGAACATTGTGAAATATCCAGAAAAATATGTACACAAAGCAAATGCACGTGCTCCCATTTGAAAACCCATCCTTATGGAAAGATAGGGTTTTTATAAAACTCGTGCTTTTTTATTTTTTCTAAATGGTGTTGAAATAATTTTGTAAGAGATAATCTTATCAAGTGAAAAAGGGGGCAGCAATCTCTTACTGTCAAGCCAGCTTCAGCTTTGAAGAGCAGTGTAACCAGTCTGCTTGTTTCAGGAGTATCTCAACAAATTTTTGCACCAGTAGGTGGTAATTGTGCTTAATATGTGTTTGCCATGCGAAACTGCAAAACCTGTTAGTCACTCGGGGAGATATAAGGAGAACTTTTCCCTACTTGTGACTCCCCTGGCTTTACCTCCCTTTCTCGTGCAGAGGTCTCTGAAATTTGACTGCAAACGCTGTGGTTGACCTTCATCCTTGCCGTGGGTTAATCCAGAATGTTTGCACCCAATGTATCCCGTTGGCAGAGAGTCCTTTCTCAGCGGGACCCTTGTAATTCCCTAATCCCAAGTGCTGGATCTCAGCTCCGCAGTGTGCTGGTCAATCCCGGTCACTCCTTCCCGAGGAGCAGAGATGTTGGGCACCTTCACGGAGCGCAGTGCAGACTGAACCCATGGGCACTGCCATGGGCCCCTTGCCTGCCCTACTAGACTCCACGGCACCAAGGCAGCAGCTCTCTTCCATCAGCACTTCCAAATATCCCACAGAACCTCCCTTGGTTTTGAACCTGGGTGTCTTCAGTGATGAAGCACCCCCTTGGTCCCTGACCTAAGGTCAATGACTTTAAAGGACATTAACTAGCATTGACTGAGAGATTTGCGAAAGGTCAAGGCTTGAATAATTCAAGCACCATAAAAGATCTCGCTGAGGTTGAGGCCCTCTGGGCGAGTACCTAGTTTGCGTGGGCAGGGTGTCCACACGCTCCTGACAAATGGTGACGGCTTTGCTCGTGCAGGCTGTCCAGGGGAGCAGGTGAGAGCTGTATTATCTCCTCTTTGGCATCTCGCAAGTTCCTTGATATGCAAGTTGCAGGGTCAAGAGACGTGGCCAAATGCGGAGAGGCCAGAGGGAGGAAGAGCGCGTGTGTGTTGCCAGAAGTCCGTGCAACCGTTTTCCATGCTGCTTCCTCCGCTGTTGAGGTTGCTGCGGTTTGCAGGCTCCCACCTTCGTGCTGCCTTCTCTGGTGGGAGCCAGCAGCGTGACGGCTCGACCGCGTCGTTCCGCAGGTTGTTAGCCGTTAAATTAATGCTGGGATGTAGAACGCACTGTTATTCCTGGCCCCGGTGGCAACTCAACCCCAAAGTGCTTGGGGTGTGATTTCAGAGCCGGTGTTTACTTATATTCGGCACAAGTTTTAATGGGAACTATGCTCTGCCTTGTGGCACCCTGTTCCTTTCAAAGGAGCGCAGTAGCAACGCGAGGGTGTATTTTGAGCTCTAAACTAAAATTCAGGCTGAAAATAGCATGGAGATGGAGCATACGTGTCTTTAAAAAGCCTGTCGCTGCATCCCTTTCAGCAAGACTGTTGACTTCAGTGAGTTACCGGGCCTTAAGCCTCTGATGGATCCAAATGACACCAGTGCTGCCCTGGATGATTGTGACAAGTCCTCCTGCATCATTGTCTTTTGCGTGTTGTTGGATACAAAGGCAGATGTGTTTGGGGGATGATAAATGCAAGGCCCCTTTCTCCTTCCTTTCCCCGGTGTTGCTGGTGACAGCCTGGGGCTCCTGCTTGGCTTTGGTAACTTCACCGCACGAGCCCCCAACCCTATGGAATAGACCTACAGGCTTCATGAGACTATCTGTGTGAGTAAGAACTACTCACATGAGTAATCGTTTGCAGTATTTGAGGCTCTGTTATTTTAACTTTGAGTAATTTGGGAATGACTGTAGATACATCCATGTAATGGCAGTTGTTTTCATTCAAAGCTCTCGATAAAACAGGTGATGCAGCGTAAAAAGGGTGTTTTACAGATGAGCCAGGCGCGTGTTTGGAAGTTAGTCTCCTTTGTTTGCCGTTAATACGAACAACACCCTCTCTATGTGAAATTTCTCCTTTTCTTTTTCCTCTGCTGGAGCACGGGAAGAATTCACAATGCACCTAGCGCCAGCACCAGCAGGTAATAAAGCTCTCGACGCAGATCTATACTCTTTAGAAATCAGGAGAATTGCCTAGACAATCATCGAAATGGCATTTGGTTCAGTTCCATGTTAAAAATATATATATATATATATATTTTTTTTTGAAAGTTTGACCTGGTGTTACAGGGACTTTTTCAATTCTTCAAAGAGTAATCCCAGTTTACCTTTTTTTTTTTTCTTTTTTTTTTCCTCCTTTATTTTTTCCCCTTCAGGTTCAACCCCTTTTATCACACTAAAGTGCCAATCAATATTGTGAGATAGATGTTACATCTTAGGTTTTTATAACATTACTTGTCCCAGAAGGGATACTGTATCTTTAAGGAAATGGACCCGATATCCTGTTTCTGAAGGATTAAAACACTTTAAAGAGACAGAAGAGGCTGTAAACCCCTATCATATTCTTATTCTCTCTTCATTATCTTGTCCAGTATCTATCCCTGCTGAGTAAATCTGGTTGTGTGTTTCTCCAAAGTGGTCATAAGAAGAAATTTATTTACTTCTCTTTGCACTGGAGGGGCATTACTGGGTTTCAAGGCTCTCCGAAGTAATAAAGATTTTGCAGTGTGTGCAGAAGGAGCAGAAATTCAGAACTTCTTTTCCCCCTCTGAGGTCGTTTGGCCAGCCTAAAGGGGAGACACTTCTCATTTTCTGACAGGCTTTATTTCCGTAAGATTTTCCAATTAGCAGGAAAAGGTCACGCTAATGTTAGTGCTGTGCAAAGGAAGGGGGATCCAGCTATGCAAATAGAGATCTCCTTGAAAGGACAATATAAAAATATGGTATTTTTTCCTGCATTTCTTAATTAAAAATAGGGAGGGAGGGGGCGCGCGAGCGGCGCGGGCTCGAGCCCGGAGCGCGGCCTCGCGGCGGGGAAGGGAGGGCTCCCCCGTGCCTGAGATCAGCACTTTCCCCTCGCTCGCAGGCCTTGCTTTTCTCTGAAACAGCAAATTGCATTCAGCCTCCCGCCTGTATGTTTGTCCACCTGGGTGGAAAACAGACAGGCCGACAGATTTCCAGCCCGCGAGGGCTGCGTGAGACCGCGCGAGGGGCAGGGAGGCGACCGGCACACGCACGGGGCGTCTTTTGGCTCCCGATTAATCTCGAGGAGGAATCCGGAGCGGCGGGGAGCTTGTTGTTTGGGTGGTTTGGGGGTTTTTAATGCAACAGAGCTGCAAGGGACGGTGCTGACTACGGGCATTCCCCCCGCGCCGGGATTCCTGCTGGAAGCATCGCCCGGAGCCTTTGTGCAGCGCTGCAGCCTGCGTGTGTGCCCGCACGTGCGCAGGGAAAGCCCCGGAGCTTTGTCCAGCTCCACCACGGGCTGGGAAGCACCGGGACCCGTTCGCAGAGGGATGTCACCTTCCTCCTCCTGCACTACTGCTACTCCTATAGCTACTTCTATAGCGTGGGAGCATTTATGGCTCAACCCCGCTGCTCCGTTATCCAGGGAGGCCCATGGAGGTTGTATTGGGATCCATGCGGATGGAGCCTCCATGGATGTTAGGCTGGATCCTGCCTGGCACAGGGAGCCGGGCACCATCTCCAGCATGGGTCTGGGCTCCAGGGCATCGTATTAGGGACAGTGCCGACCATCGAGGGCTTTGCTGGAAACAGCCCATCTTTTTGTCTGGGGTTATAACTTGTTGAGCTAAGCGTGTGCGTGCATCTGTGTGTGCAGAAATGCATATATTAAAAAAAATACATATATATATATATAGGCACCAGAGAATTCACAGGAAATTAAATATTTGCAACTCTCCCACACCATTTCATATCTTTCTAGTTCCCATAACCCCCTTCAGATCACCAGGCCCGGCCAGAGCCCAGAATCTGTCCATCACATCCAGGATCTCCCGCTGGGAAGCGGGCCGGCATCGTGCCGCCGGGGCTGCCAGCGTCACCGTGACCTGCACCAGCCGCAGGAGCAGCCTGGGGAAGCGGGGAGGGCTCGGTCCCCTATCCTCGCTCCCCATGGTAGCAGCTAAACATCCCCGTCCTCCCGAGGAGCTGCCCCGAGTGATGTGTTTTTCCGCTTGCGTTAAGCAGTAAGCGCTGTGGAAACCTTCCCTTCCTGCTCGTCAAAAAGCAATGTTTTATCTCGCCTGGGCTTCCACCCTGACATTTATCCCGAATGACAATTAACTTTCCTTTCCCATTAATCAAAAGTAATTCCCTCTCTGACAGCAGCTGGCATCTGGTGTGTGTCTGGGCGCGTGGGTAATTCTGCAATGCTTTCTGCTCGACGGACGCTCTCCTTTTGCAGCGGAGAGGTTTTCCTGGTCGTGTCCCCACAAGAAGAAAAACTTTGGGACTTGAGGGGCTTTGAAGAAATGCAAACCTGGGGGAAATGCAGGCGGCAGCACCTGAGCTACGCGGGCAGCAGCATTTTAGTTGCCTGGACCCCTCCAGCCCTCCTCCCTGGGACCCGTGGGACCCGTCAGCCCTATCTCAGGACTCTGGTAATAAATGCCCTTTAGATGGGGCTTGCAGGGCACAAGGTGCTGCAGAAGTGCAAGGTGATCCCTTGTCCTCCTTGCAGCAGACAGCAGCTCCTGTTCGCCCCTATGGCCCTGGTGAATGATCTCTGTCGAGAAATAACTGGGATTCTTTAATTACTTTTTTTTCCTTCTCTATATTTAAGCATAAATCAGTAATGTTCCTAGAGTTTTCAAGTAGGTGTTGGGGGAAGGAAAGCTTTCTCTTGTGCTATTAACCGCTTTTACCCTATACCTAAGTATGTCAGTAAAACCAAGAAAATTGCGCAAATTCTTGTTGTTATCTTAGAGACATAAATTACCTTTCAGAATAGCCCTCAAAATCGCTGTTTGCTTTAAAGCCATTTCCGAGATGTGTAAACCGAGGTGCAGAGTTGTTCCATGAGTCACGACCTGAGTCAAGTGCAGAGCCCTCGACCCCTCATTGCCAGTGTTGCCTGTCACTCTGTCTGCGTCCTGACGTAGACCGAAAACTCACACAAACACACCGAGCGTGTCGTGATCAATGGAGCTGAGGTTCCTGTTTTGAGTTCAAGATTGTCTCAATTCGCTAGAATTTGTCCTCAGACCCGTGATGAAGACCTTTTGGTAGCGTTTCCCTGGAGCACGGGCCACCACCTCCACAGAACTCCTGTGTTGTACGGATTAGATGCATCAGAAATGACCAACCCGGAGAGGTTTGACTCATAGGGAATAGGTTTTTAGGGATTCGCATGGAGTAGAAAATATCTCTGCAAAAATGGCAGAGGCTAGAGGGCTGATTTTGATCGCTGTTTGCAGACTCGCAGTTGGCCACCTTTGGTGTGAATTAGCTCCGCGCAGACTGCGTTTTGTTCACAGTGCCGTTCAGAAACGGGTGCATAGCTGGAATTTGTCGCATGGTTGTGGTAAATTGTGATAAGTGGCAGTGCTTGGGAGATTGGGTAACTTGGTAAACACACTCGGTGGATATAAAAATAAATTAATCCCCACTGTTTATGGAATAAGATGTGTTGTTTAACAATGTTACTGCTGCTTTACAAAATAGTCAAAAGCATGTAAACATTTTATTTTTATCGAGACCGCATGAACCCAGAATGCTTAGAAAGTGCGTGTTTAGCCCCAGATATAGCTGTTCTGTAAAGCACAGGGTGACCCCAGTGCCATGGGCAATGTGCAGTATTGGAAAGAGGCTCTGCCGGAGGGCTGGTGGCTCATGAAATCCAAGGTGGAGCAGATGCAGAATCCTGCTAGGGAAGCTGTATCGTTTCAACGTGCTGGGATTTAAGACCACGCGAATCCCTCTGCTAGGCGCAGGACAACACCTACGTTTCCTTGTTGTACATAATGCAGCTTCAAAACTGCTTTTGACATCTTCAGATCATTAGAGGCATGCGGTGATGCTCTCTTTGATTTTTTTTTAATACAGCGGATTTCTTTAAAGGATGCTTTTCAGCATCCAGAAAACATACCAAAAAAGAGTCTGCAGCCACAATGGCATTTAAAAAAAAATCAAACAAATAATTCCTGCTTGATAACTCTGTGTTGATGGTACCACCTTGCATGCACAATTTTCATACAAATATTTGACATATTTAGACCAACAAAAGAATGAGTTCAGCTATTACTTTTTCCATGTGTGATTATTGATGTTGGTCTTGAATGTATTTTCATTATGTCTCAAAGTAAATGTATTTTTTGCTGTTATAATATATGCAAACAAGCAGAGAGAGTTTTGCATGGAGTTGGCATTAGTTTTGTTAGGGCTGCCAAAACTGGGGCTCTCGGCAAGAGATGTGTTTCACACTGCAAAATTTTGCTAAAAATTCAGGGAACTAAATAAATAACAGCATTGTGGATGAAACTGGAGAAAAATGGGTGATATTCATGTCAGGTGCCTGGAATTTTTATCCGGTTTGCCAGGTTTTCAAGGAATTCAAATCTTCTGCTCGGACTTTATGAAATTTTGTTGCCCAGAAAGCCTTGAAACGAATGAAGTTTTGTGTTAAGGAGGAACCAAGGGCTCTACCTAGTGCATCTGGGCTGGGACCTGTCAACAGGAGCGGGAGATCAGCACTGTTTTTCATGGTCACTACCTTGATTTTAGAATTAAATGCTACATTTATGCTGTTTCATGCAATTGCATCAGGAAACGCAGGTTGAATCACAGTCCCACAGCCAGGTAGGAAGCACACAGGTGCCACAGCTGAAGCAGGTGGCACAGTGAATATCTTCACAAAATAACTCCAGCTCTTTGAAGACTTTCAGCTTTGCAGAAGGACCAATGCACTGACNAAGGGCTCTACCTAGTGCATCTGGGCTGGGACCGGTCAACAGGAGCGGGAGATCAGCACTGTTTTTCATGGTCACTACCTTGATTTTAGAATTAAATGCTACATTTATGCTGTTTCATGCAATTGCATCAGGAAACGCAGGTTGAATCACAGTCCCACAGCCAGGTAGGAAGCACATAGGTGCCACAGCTGAAGCAGGTGGCACAGTGAATATCTTCACAAAATAACTCCACTCTTTGAGGACTTTCAGCTTTGCAGAAGGACTGTATCTCCAGTGCACTGACCTCCTCGTACCGCAGCCCACTGAGTGTTGCACTTGGCTGCAGCTCTCCGTAGTAATTTGGTTAATTGGAAGGACGGGCGTTCCAGTGCCGCGGCCTGCATCTCCGTGCAGCACTCCATCAGGACTAATCAGCTGGCGCTTTTCCATTCCTCAGCGACCGACAGCTTCGTGAGGAAGGTTGGTAGATGGTAACTTTTTAAAATTGAAGAACGTGTTGAATAACAGCAGCTAAGACTTGGCAAGTGCCTCAAAGGAAAGGATTATCTTTCTGCATGGAGATCTACCTCCAGGGTAACTCCTCATAATCTAAGGCACTCGCTCCTCTCTAGAAACTTGTTGAAAACCTGCTTTCACCTGCACCGTGCTGTTAATCCTGGTGGAACGTGTGCCACCGTGTCGAGTAGCATTTGTTTTTTTATTATGTTTGAGTGGCTGGACAGACTCAGAAGTTGCAAAACTCAGTTTCAGGTGCCTAAATCATGGCAGCTTGCTCAGTCCTTCCACTTCCAAATCGGAAAGCTCTTCAAAGCTACCTTGGGGATAAATCCCTGAAAACATCTTTGACCCATAGAGCTAAACCTTAGGAGAATCATGTTTATTTGTGGTTCCTGCAATGGAAATCAGAAGCCTGAAAGTTGGGTTGTCCATGGTCCTGTGGGTACTGTGCTTAAAAAAGAAACCAAAAGAAGCCCCAAATGAAGGAGGAGTCACCGCTTGCTTTCGCAGCACAGTTTGAGGAGGTTCCCCATCTTCTGTTCACTCTGTGACGAGAATATGAGGAGCAGGGCTCAGTTCCCAATTAGCCCATGTTTTGGGGTTAATAAATCTTGAATCCGGCTGTACAGAGAGTCAGCTTCAAAAGCTGGTGATGGGCTAGTGGAGGACACATTGTGTAAGGAGCCTACGTGAGATATGGGGCTCTTCATCCAGAGCAGGGCAAGAAATCAAGGCAGCCTACATCCCCAAATGACTCTAACCATGAGGATCTTGCAGCTAAAAAGAAAAAAAAAAAGTATATGAGTATATGATGTATTTTCTTTGGAAAGAAAGCAGCTGTATCTTGTGTGTGTCTACATATATGATAAGTACAATCTGGAAAATGCCTGTTAGCTGAAGCTCCTCAGAAACGTAGGCAGTGGGATGCCTCCCTGCGGCTGAATTGCTCAGCCCAGGCAGAGGGATCCTGGGAAGACCAGAAGCGGAATTGCACATGACTGGAAACAGTTAGGCCAGAAAATGATTTTAATGCCCAAGAGCTCCAGAGCTTTCAGGGCTGCAGCTTTGGCCTTAGGCACCTAATTTCCCAGCGAGGCACCTAGGTTCTTTTTTTGGAACTGATCCTTCCTGAATTAAGAGTGTCAGTGTGTAATATAAATAAATAATAAAATTAATAAAAAATAATAAAATTCAGTATTAAAATTGCCATTGGGAAAACCAATAAAAGAAAAAGCCACCGACCATGTAATGGCTACTTTTAACCACTTAACACACAGTTTAAATCTCTAAAGAGGAATAATAATACATTTATTTCTAAAGTACCTGAACTTGCCAAAGGCACTCAGGGTGCTCGATGATATAAAACTTGTTTCTAAAAATAAATTAGCACATTATGAAAAGGCTCCGTATAGTAAATGTCCTCGGTGAGCAGGTGAGACATCTCTGACACAACGTGTTCCTCCTGGAAGGGATGGGTTTATCGGAGCTGGGTCATTTTGAGGAGGTTTTCAGCAATATTTTATTTCTCCGTGGTGAAGATGTCTCGAGGGTCTCGGCTGTGGAGCCGGAGGGGAAGGCAGCAGCCCCGCAAGCATCTCACCATAGCAGGGATGTTCCTGGCGTTAGGATGCTCCTCCTTTAGAGCTGCCGTCGGGTCCGCAGCGATTTTCTCAACGTGCTTCTCGAGAAAGCGAACTGCTTGCAATGGCCTTGGAGGGAAGCGCGCGTCGCTTTGGAGGCCTTTCATCTGTATCCTACGGCCTAATTGAGTTGAGTGCGAATATAAACTCAGAGCAGACGTTTCGGTCGTTCTGTTTAGCTTGTCTTACAAAAAGCGGGTTTAATGATCTTTCTGAAGGCTGTTTCACTGAAACAGCAGAAAGGCACCAGCTTTACATCATTATTGAATAGTGCATAAAGGAATTATTTAGCAAGATGTTCTGTTTGTTAATAGACCCAAATCACGGTTTCTTTTACCAAATACTGCTTTTATTCGAGGTCTTTGAATGAATTTCATTCAAACAATGCTAACATCTGATGATAAAAACCACTAATGAGAGGAAAATCATTCACATTTTTGATCTAGAGCTCTCATTAACTCCAAACTTTGCTTTTAGTTTGTTTTGCTGATCAAATCATTGGAAGAGTTTTTATTACAGCTTTTCCTCCAAAGAGAGTTAGCTTTCTGCTGTGCTTAAACTGAATTCTCTTTGTTTTGCTTATATTGTGTCCAATAATCCAGATGGAATAAAATGCTTCCAAATGGGACTTTTTTAAGTTGCTGCAGAAGCAGCCTCCACTCTGTGGCCTTAAGAATATGCTGGATTTGAGGCTGGTGTTTGTTTTTTTGGGGTTTAGCACTGTGCCACCTTAACTGATAGGGGTTTTTTGTTTAGGGAGGATTTTCCTGGCAGGCTAAATATGGAAGAAAAGGATTTGTCTGGGGACCCTGAGCGCTGCACCGTGGTTATTTTTGTTCAAAGTGCGATGCTTTCCTGTGCTTGTTTACACTAATCTTCCTACCTATTAGCACATGTTGTACCGCCCTGTAAGTTGTTGTTAATTGCAGGATAATTTTCTGCAGTAGTGCCAGCCTCCAAGCGGTGTGATTTTGTTTTTTTTTTTTTTTTTTTTCCTAAGATAAAATCCCAGAAGCACGAAGTGCTGAGGTCTGCGAGGGAAGGTTTCCTGCGACCTCAATGCAGGTTAGGCGTTGAGATCCGCTTGCCCAAACGCTGACATGACCAGCGCTGTTAGCACCTGTAGACCGGAGCCAAGTCTGTTGTACTGCTCCAAAAGTGATGGAGATTAACGGGGTGACAGACAACAGTTCTGTGTGCGGAGACCAGAAGACAATTCAAACCACGCTAATGGCAGGAAATGAAGAAAATCATAAAAAAGAGAGCGTTTTTTGTGTTTTTATTTTATTTATTTATTTATTTTAAGTCTGCAGGGATGGAACTGAGGGGTTGTGCATGTTTAGGATGTAAAATAATTCACATTCCCTTAGTTTATCTCACTTGCTGTTTTTTTTTTTTTTTCTTTTAATCCAGAACCAGCTTACTGTATTATTTTAATATTAATAAACCCATACAGCAGTGAGTAAAATGCTGTATTTAAGCCAAGCAGGAAAAAACACCACTATCGACTTTTGCTGGGGGTTCTCACCTGTTCTCTTTATCACATCGTTCTGTATCCGTTCAACAAAATTAATTATTGTCCTAGCCATAGAATCACTGTTGCATATCAGGGCTTTGCATTATGGACAGGCAAATGTCATGAGATTTGTGCAGAAGAGGTAAAACACTAACCCGGTCCACCCTCCAGACCTGTGTGTGTTTGACAACTGGCCCTGTGGGAACAGCACGCCATAGATCCGTGTTAGGAGCTCATCACTGACTCTTAAAGTGGGAAACTAAGCCTCGTAAGTGCCCTTACTCCATCGCTCATTTCTCTCTCAGCATCTTCCATCCGAGTTTTCAGTCTGGCCAGGATAATGGTTCTGTTCAACTTGTTCAGTAATGTTCCATGCTTTGCTGACATCTCTTGCTTGCTTTTTTTTTTTTTATGCTTAAGGAATATAACCTGTTTATGATTCGAGCTTATTTTGCATCCCAAATTCTCATATTTATGGTACAGGATTTTTCCATAACTTAGTGTTTTCCCTAGTGATGAGATGTAGGTTTTTTGGGGTGCTCTTGCTGGAATGCCCTTTTGAGCCAGAAATCAATGGACCCTCAAAGCCCCATGTAAGAGGCCTTGAAAAGCCAATACTTTTGGCACATTTTATATTCCCAAACATCTTCATGAAGGCTTTCATCACTTCTCATGAACCCTTGGAGTGAGCTTCACTTCTCCAGGAGACCTGGGGGAGGCCACATGTATAGCTTCGAAAGAACTTCAAGATTCAAGGGAATATAAGAGAGAAANATCAATGGACCCTCAAAGCCCCATGTAAGAGGCCTTGAAAAGCCAATACTTTTGGCACATTTTATACTCCCAAACATCTTGATGAAGGTTTTCATCACTTCTCAGTGTGATCCACTGGCTGGAACCCTTGGAGTGAGCTTTGCTTCTCCAGGAGACTTGGAGGAGGCCACATGTATAGCTTCAAGAGAACTTCAAGATTCAAGGGAATATGAGAGAGAAAAAAAGAAATGACTCTCCAGTTTAGTATGTTAAGAATAAGCAAACTTCCCCAAAGAAGCAAAGCAGAAGTTAGTGGTGGAAGTGAGTGCTGCTTTCAGTGAAAAGCAAGAGGTTAGCGTGAAGAGAGCACAAGCTGCAGTGTGCACTGCTTAATTCTTCAGTGTGTTGCTTTGTAGTTATGTTTGTTAAACTAAGAGTGGATAAAGCTCAAACAAATAGCAGTATTCACTAGCGATTGATAAGATCGAGGTGACCTCTGCTAATGTATAGTAGAATTATTCCTCAAAGAGCTCAATTTTAATTATATGCTGGTTTAAAAGTATTACTTTCACAAAACCCTGCTACCTGTTTATGCTTCCAAAACCTAATGGAGTTATATTGAAAAACTGAAAGGCTCTCAAATCACACTGACAACTTGTCTTCTAAACTCTGTTCTGTTTTGTCTTAGCACAAGTGCCAGTGCTAAAGATTATTGATGCAACTGCTTGCTTTTAGATGCTGAATCACATTAGCCTCCCTCCTGCCCTCCTATTTCATTAAAAATCTGGCTGCAGATCAAAAAATGTAATGCCTTCACCATGTAGGGCCCCATAACTTTCACAAGCCCTGAAAATACGACTGGCAGTGCATTGATTTCTCTCTCTTTCGCTTTTGTTCTTTCGTTCTTCCTCTTTTTCTCTTTCTCCCTCGCTCCCTTTCTTCTCTCCCCCTTTTTTCTCACGGAGTGTGAGAGAGGAAAATAGAAGTAGGAGGAGGGCAGGAGGTCAGCATGTGAGGAATTCCAGTTTATTAGACAAAGCTAAACACTCATGTATGTTCACATATTGCATCTAATATTTTTGCTTTATCTGGTGAGGCATGGAATAACTGTAAGATATTATTTTTTCCCCCCCATAGGCTAATCTTTATTTTTTTTCCGCCTCCTTCCTCGTTGCTGCCTCCTCCTTTGTGAATAACACTGACAAGTTACTACTCTGTCAACTTATTTTCATTCAGAAAAAAAAAAAAATATCCAGTACGGAAGGGTCTCCCAAAAGCTCTGCTGGAGCAGTGACCAGAGGGTTACCTTATTAAAATCAGTGCCACTCTTGCCAGTGGTTTCAACTGGATCAGGATCCCCTCCGAGATTCTGGATTGCAGCCAGGGGATTAGGTCCATCTGGAATGTTAGTGCTGCAGGAGATGTACAGACGTCCTAGGATTGCTTCACAGAAGGCTGAGCTGCTAGCCCCGGTTGGGCAGTGCGGCAGGACTATAAGAAATGAGGATTTGTCCAAATTTGAAAGAAAAAAAATAAAGAAGAGGTCCTGATAACATTGAACAATATTTGTAAACTAACTGGTTGCTCTCATAGACTAGGAAAGTCACTTTCCCGGTGTCCCTGTCAGTGTAATGAAGAGCCTCATCCTCCCCTCATTCGTAAGCTCATTTAGCACTGGTCGGCCGAGGGAGCTGGCCCAGGGATTCTGTGTTCTGGGTGGTGTTTTTTGCGTAACGCTGGACCACGAGACGCTCTGTGAACAGCCAAGCCCAAAGGTTGGTCAGAAGGGGAACAGAAATGGTATGTCGAGATTCAGTTTCTTTTTTCTTCCCTAGTTGCTAGAATTTGGCTGTATACCCTGCTTTGACTCCTCATGGACTTGCACCCTACAGCTGTGGACACAGTCATGCACACATGCAAAATTTGTACCAGCCTGTGCATCATTGCAGCTTCTTTAATGGGCTCTGCACAAGTCTTGCACTGGGGTCTAGTTGCCTTCTTAGAAAGAGAAAAAAAAATAATAAAAAGCTTTGGACTTGCCTAAATATACAGTTTTAAGTCCTTATTTTAATTGCCCGGCATATTTTGACAAGATCTTCAAAACAATATTTCTTTCAAAGCAAAGGAATCACTTCTGCTTTCTTGATGCAGATTTGCTTTCCTCTCAGTATCTCTATGTGATATCAGTTAGAAGCAGGAACAATCCCCAGCATTTCTCAGAGCTAAAGGAAACCAGAATCTTTGCTGAACCAGAATCTTGCAGTCACATTGTAAATATCTTGATTTGTTACTTGCTGATTTAAAGAAATAGGTTTGTTTATTTTTTTTTTTTACTTATTTAGTACTACATAGCCCAAGGCATTTATCTGTATAACTTTTAAAGTTACTTCATTTAGAATGAATTTCATGTAAAGATCATATTAATTAGGTGCTACACCTAAAGTTCATCTTAATTAGCATTCTTTCTTTCCCCGAGGTTCTAGTAATTTGTTAAAATTCAACACAGATATACTGGAGTGCTTCTAGAGTGATAATTAGTCTTAACTGTTCTTATTTCTGTTACTTTTAATGTGAGCAGGATTAGGCCCGTGAACCTTGGTGTATAACTTGATGCAACCCTAGTGATTTCATTAAATATTTTAATAAATCTCTCTCACATGAACACCCATAAACGCACACATGCATGTGCATATCTAGTCCCATTTATTGCAAATAAGGAGAATAATTCTGGTGAGACAGCTGTCTCTTATGTGCCATTTATTTTACCCATGTAAATTAATTTAGTTGTTTTTCATAACCATTCACATATTCCACTTCATTTCCTTCATTTCATAACTGATTTGTGGGATTGACTTGATAGTAACTATCTTTTTTGTACCTTCTTCCCATGTCTTGTTACCATAGCTGAGCAAACGGTTGAGTCTTTATGTAGCATTAATACAAGTCTTATGTCTTTAAATAAGACTATACAGATAAAATAGAAAACTCTTTTAGTGGAACAAATGTTTAAGAGTGAAGCTGTGACAGGTTATGATTACAGCTGTACAAGAGCGGTATTGTATTGTTTGGAATTTATTTTTGCTGAGTATAGAAAATTATTTAATGTACTGTAGAGACCCTGTAAAAGTAGAGTATGAAAATATTTCCTATGACAACGCACAGACATTTAATACAGTAACATATGGCACTATATCTTTGCAAGAATCACCTCAAGTAATTTCCAGTCTACTGAGTACTGGGCTGCATAGAAAATATTAGGATTTCATATTTATATATAGAAGGAGCCGCTAACTGTTTTAAGGAGTACAGCAGCCATGGGATCTTTGTGCAGACTCCTCAAAGCATCTGAGCACTTAAAATTCCAACGTATGTAGGGAAGTCTTTCCAAAACTGCTGGAGAAGTCTTAGCAGACTAAGTGGCTTTTGCATCTCTAGATCTTTACAACACAGATATCGCTTGAGGAAGTGCTATATGCCCTGCTTTTAAGCGCAGGCTGCAGGGAATGACTCCTTTTTTGTTGTTTGTGTGTTTGTTTGTGGGTTATTTTGTGTGTGTGAGATTTTTTGCTTTGCTTTGTTTTCCTAACTAAGTCACTAAGGAGGAAGCAGGTGATTTTCCTAAGTTCCTTTCCAAGTTTCTAAGGTCCGTGTCTCAAAAGGATCGAGGTGTCAGAATTATCTCTGAATGTAGGTTCATAAGTTATTTTCGTGAGCTCTGGCTTTTAAGCAAAGATCAGATTCTGGGTGACAGAATGAGATCCAATGAGGCTTCTTTGGTGCATATGTCTATGTGCAGGTAGGAGCTGTGGTTGGCCGCCTGGAGATGCGCTCAAAGCTGCTTTCACCGAGTCGCAACCACGTTCAGGATGCAACGAAAGGAGCTTCATCCCTAGCTGACGCGGCAGTACATAGCCAGGGTCTCCAGGGAGCTGGTTTAGCCCGTTCGGAGGGCCAGCACGCTGTCGCTTTTCCCACAATGACCAAGAGAATTTAGCCGGAGCTGCTGTCCGTTTGCACGTGCCGTGTCCAGGGCACAGTGCAGAGCTGGAGCAAGGCCAGACCTCGCTGTGCCCCGTGCCCACCGGCGCCGGGGCAGAAGGTGCTGCAGACGCACGGAGAGGCTCCCCCGAGTCGTTCTGACCGAGGGCGACCGCGTGCTAACCACACCAACCACACCTTCACTTTCCTGTCGCTCTGCACAGCTTGAAATCACTGTGTGGAGGAGGCTTTCCTGGTGTTTGCTGTCCCAGAAATGCCCACGTTGGCTGTATATCCTATGGAGGCGATAGGAGTTACACAGCCTCATACACTGGTTAGTGTAAAACCCCTGGGCTGATGCGCACGCCGAGATGCCCTGTGTGGTCTCAGCTGTGCCTTTGCGCTAAGATTGGAGGTACCAGGCAGGCTGTAGAGCTCTTCACCATGAGGCGCTTAGTGCTCTTATTCGTTGTGTCAAGTTAGAGGAAAATATCTGTGCTTTTTGTTTTGTTTTTTAGTGGCAGAAGGCACTTTAATGATACTGGGATAGCAGAGGTGAAACCTAGGGGTTTTTGTTTGTTTGTTTCATATAACGCAATGTGAAAAGTCCTTGGTTGAAATGGCCGAAGTGGTTAAACATAGCACAAGTTTGAAAGGGAAGTGAGAGTGGCATCGAGCCTGCTGTTTCTCACCGAAGGTCAAAAAAGGTGTAAAAACCTTTCAGTGGGGGCAGCTAGGCCTGCCCCTGAGCTCTGGCCAAGTGTCCGGGCAATCACTGACTGAGGAAAGGTGAAGAAAGAAGTTTTTGGCAAACAAACCTGTGCTATGAATGACCATTCCTTGTGCTTGAAGGAGGCCGTCGTGGGCCACCTGCCATTTTCCACTACTTAGGGAATGGTTATGGATACCCCTGTCCTTACCAGCCTTTTGGGGCTGCTTGCTGGGTCCAAATTGTCACCGCAGCCAACCAAAGATAGCAAAGATAGTGACCTGCAGCCCTTCTAGGGTGCCAAAGCTTATAGCAAAGTGCTCGTCACGCAGGGAGTAAGGAGGTGAGCAGCTATTCTTGGCTTTCATAGATTTTTCTTTCCTTTTTTAAGCTACGATTTGCAGATGAATTATTGTTTCCCATAGCGCTTCGTGGTAATCCATTCATGTGATGCTGGCTCAAGACACTCTAAGAATAATTTATTCCAGACATATTAATTTGAGTCAGTCTCTGAATGCACCTCACTAAAGCACCATCTAGGCATGTTCGCTGTGTGCTTCTGGAGAAAGAACGAGGGTTTTGGCAGATAGATTTGGATCCTTTCAGTAAGGCTGCGCTCAGATGTGTAATATGGATTTCAGGCATGCAGGCCTTTGAAGTGGGGAAGCAATCAATTTGCAGGACAGGATGGAGTCCCAGATGGGATATGCTGCTCCAGCGTGAGCCGAGTTTTCTCCTGTGACTTCCCAGGTGTGTGTGGATAGAAATGCAAAGGCAAATTGGGGGCTAGAAGATAGAGGAGAGGCAGTTGTACCCATTTTGACAGGCAAAGAATTTGTCCCATAGTCATTTTCCAGGAGCCAAAAGTGAAAGCTGTGGCACACTGACACTAAAATAATTACCCTAAGGGGAAAGGCCAAAAGAAAAGTGGCATTTTTGGCATCCTAGCTTACCTGAAAAGTGACAACTTTGCCTTCCCTTTACCTCTTCAGTAATTCCTTCTTTGAATCCAAATTTCTTACTTCTTCCTTTATTCTGAGTAACGTTCTCTGTAGAAAGCAATACCCAAGGAAAAAATTATCTTCTGTTTACTTCCTCTCGCTTGTCTCGATAGTATAAATTTTAGCTCCCCAAAAAATTCAGATGATATTAAGCATGTCAGAGTGGTACGTGGAGATATAACTGAGAGTAATGGAATGAAACTGAGCCAAAGCAAATGTTGGCTGAATAGCAAGAGCTCTTCTGTTACTGAGGGCTGTTAAAGTGAGGCACAGTTTCCCAAGGGAAGCGATGGAAAAGCCATCGCTTGAGACATTTATAGCCAAACTGGGCAGACTTTGAAAAGATACTGGAGGGGATAAAGCGTTCTTAAAAGATGTAGGAAATAAGTGATGGAACAGATCTTTTCCTGACCTGCGTGACTCGCGCTCGCTCACGCTGGGGTGCCCAAGCCTAGTCCCGGTCTACCCTGCGGACAGAGCCTGACCTTGTACCTCCCTGGGCATTAACACGGGAGCCGCAACCTCTAGCACTGCAACGTGGGGGTTTCCTCTGCGAAGCAAATTCTGCTTTTTAAGGTAGAGGAGAGCGATCCTTATTTTCTAGACAAGGAACTAAGGCACAAGATAAAAGTAGATAACCACATGCTGTACGAGAGGGCTGTGAACTTCCTCCGCTGAGAGCTGAATTTCTAAGTCCAAGGCAAATATCCCACCATATGCTTCCTCCGTTTCAGCTTCTTTATTCTTCTAAAGATATCTTCTGTCCCTACTAAAGCTGTTGCTAGATAGACAGTCAAAAAATGTATCTCTAGTTCAGAACTTTTTTTCTAAAATAGCATGTGTGATTCACTGCTAGACTTTTACATTTTAAACAACTTCCCAGTTGAAATTATAGCAGAGATGAAGGCATTAAGCACACTTTGGCGCCCTGGGTCCCAAATAATGAAAAATGCATAAGCCTAACTCCTTTCTTCCCCCTTCCTTTCTAATACAGAGCAGGTAAATTTCCTCAGTCCCCTTTTCCCTTTTGGAAATTTACACACCAAAGTTGTTTTAAGACAGAAGGGAGAGATTTGCTTTGGCAGGTGGGTTCCGTGCTGGATGCAGGGATCCCTCCCAGTCCCCAAAAATAAAGAGCATCGCTCCGGTGTCGTGTGGGATGGAAGCCGCCTCGGGATGGGGAAACAGGGTCTCCGGAAAGGCAAGGTAGCCCCGTGGCGAGCGTTGTGCCGGGCACGAAGCCGCTGCGGGCTCATGTGCTCAGCACCTGCCAGCGAGCGCGCGCCCCTGCCAAGAGGAACTTGGTACCGACTTCAATAATATCACAACGCGGTATTTAAATAATTTGACAAGGCTATTTGGATAACTACCAGGAATTGCTCAAGTCAGTAATTTTCCTTTTGGGAGGCTGGCTTGGGATCTGCATTTTCTCAAAGATAATGTTGCCTCGTCCCGTCTCTGGGCGGATCGGAGCCGCGTGGACGTGCATACGAATGGTGGGCTTTAACGCTGCGGGAAATGAAGTGCTGATGGCAACGCCCAGTGCATAGTTCCCTATAGAGTTATGTTTGTACCCTATATAGTTATGTTTGTAGAGGGGCTGCTAACATTTTCTTGTCTGCTTAACCTGATGCAATTAATTACTCCTCGCTTGGAGAACATCTCTCTTGCAATGCAACAGCTAAGCCAGGTTTTAAGCCGTCGCTGCTTGGGCCTGATCAACAGCCTGCCAAGGCGCTGCCTTTCCGAGTACTTGGTTTTCCCACTGGACAGACGTGGCTGTGCAAGTTGGACTGCAGGATAAAGGGACTTTTGGCCCTTTAAGACAAAGATTGACCTCACCTGCGTTAATGCTGTGTTCTATATTTCTTTGGAATTAATTTTCCGTGTGTGTGTCCACGTTGGAGAAGTTCAGAGCATCCCGATCCCTAGCAGCGCATCCCTGGTTGTCCGGATGCACATGTGATGGCTCGATGCTAAGCTGGGAATACAGTCCAGCTATGGCACCAGGCTATTAACCTTTGGGTATTTGCATTATTACTCAGTTTGCTAAATCCTTGGAGTTAAGTACAGAGACAGAGCAGCTTTTCCTCTTTGTTGGAGTTTGAAGTTGTCTGGTATGAATTTTACAACGCACTCCAAAGTATTTCACTTTCAGCCAATTTGCTACTCAGGCTATAATCTGTCTGAAGATCTTCATACAAAATTACTTGCTGCCAGCTAAATGCAGTATGTTGATGACCTATTAATTTATGACGTGCATTTGGAGCTGAGAACAAATTTATAAATAAACTTTAGGTTCTTTTCCCCCTGTGAATTGTACCAGCATTTGTTTTAATTTCCCAGTAGTCATGCCTAATGTGTCAGAAGCTGTGCTCAACTTCTTATTCCCCTCCAAAAAGAAGAGAAAAAAAGTAGAAATAGCTAACTAAAGTTCAGCCCCTGTCAGGTATTATGAGCAACACTTCAAAATGAAGTATGAATCCAAATAAAATATTTTAACTATGTAGTATTTTACCAAAATCTGGAGGAGAAAAGGTTTACTTACTAAACAATCATTTGAGCTATAAACCTTAAAGTATTCACCAAGGTCCCTTAAAGTTAAACAGAAAAGAAATATCTATCAGCACATTTTAACAAAAAGCAGAAGTCCTTGCTAGCTAGTATACAAAACACAGTATTGTGCTTGAAACTCTAAGTGTATTTAAACAAAAAAAAAAAGTCTTAAAAAGTCCTATGACTTTTAAAGGTACTTTTTTCAAGTGATGCAGGAAAAAATCCTTGAGACGGTTTGGAAATCCGTATAGCTGAAGGGAATCTAAATTGTTGGCATTCATTTGATGCTCCAGCAACCCTGGGACCTATCCTGGAAACCCTCCTTCATGAATATTGCTAAAGTCAACAGACTGCAGCACGGGAGCGCAGGGCTGAGTTGGTGGGATGAAACCCGGGTCCCCTGGTGCCCCGTGGTTGTCCCTGCTCCTCTGGCTTCCCAAGGAGTTAAAGAGGGGACTTTTCTTGTCTTCCTGCAATGGTTGTAGTTGGTTACTCTTGTGTCATCTCCTCCAGGAGCTTGTCCAGAGGTGATTTGCCAAGGTAAGGAGAAAAGCTTGGGAGAAGGGTGGTCTGCAGGTAGTTCTGGGGCTTGCTCCCCTTGCTGGACCTTCTAACCAGGTAGAAGAGCTGCTGTGAATGGGGGTGGGAGGACGTAGGTGTCTGGCTGTGAATATAAAGGAGAAGGACACCAAGGGAAACAGCAGAGACAAGCACAGATACCGGCAGCTGGTCTCTGCGCTTCCATCTCGTAACTCCAGGAGCGGCAGCTCGGGCTCCGAGCCATGCTGGGTTATTTTTTTGGCTGTCCAGAGCCACGTGTGCCAGCAGACACCACCTCTACCAGCTGCCCTCCACCACAGTATTCCCCAGCGTCAGGAAAATACTCCTCACGCCCATGGCTTGGCCGTAGTCACACAATGGACTCTTAGGAGGGCCAAGGATTTAGCTGGCACAGTAGATTTTTACAAGCTTGTTCAGCTATTTTGTTAGGAATTATGTTTGTTAGGCAACAAGGTCTGGTGGGATCCCCTCCAGGCTCCCCAGTGGTTACGATGAACAATTCCAGCCTGTGAATTGTTTTGGGAGGGGGGTCACTTGGAATAGTCCTATGGACGTTCCCTTCTTTTTCCTTCCTTCTAGTCAAATGCTCTCCCTGAAAGACTGCCTGCATCTGAAGAGTGAAATTCTAGCACATTGAGGCAGGGGAGAAAATTAGCCTTGCTTCAATGTTCTAAAAGCACTAGGAGGTCTTGTGAGCTCTGTCAAAAAAAACTGTTTTAACAGCCAGCCGCCTCCTTACTTGCTGCACCAAAAATTTTGCAGATTTTTTTTTTCCCGTCTTGACCATATTCTCCCTTCTCTCTTACAATATCATGAGGCTCATCTGTACAGCGCAGCAAACTCTCCAGGCAGTTCATTCCGCTGTCGTTCGCTCCTCTATTTTTCACACTGCAGGCATCCGTTGCCGTCCCTTTTCTATCCGTCAACTTTTCCCTTTGTTACAACTTGTCCTGGGCCCGTCCTCCGTCATTAAATCACTGAATCATTCCCGCCATATGTTAATGCCAGACTATCCGAAAAGCTGAAAAAACAAAACCAAACCGAAAAAACAAAACCCGATAATCGTNCCGCCATATGTTAATGCCAGACTATCCGGAAAGCTGAAAAAACCAAACTGAAAAAAAAAAACCCAATAATCGCCAGAAAACCCCACACCAACCCAAAAGCAAGTAACGCGGGGTCTGTCCTTGGAGCTTTTGTTAGCGTGGGCTGCACCAGAGCGCACCCAAGCTTAACCTTTGTGCTCTTGAAAGTCGTCCCCGCGCTGCCCGAGCCGCTGCCGCGGTCCCCGGGGAGCCGTCAGAGCCCTTATTCATCCCGGAGCCCAACTAATAGACACAGTCCACCTGCTCCAGGGTGACTCCGCCGCTCGCAACGGTGCCGCTCGCCGGGATGCGATCCCTGCCTGTTGTCGTGACCTTGTTTTATTGGATGTTCTAATAGAAGCCGAAATGGATATTAGCCGTAATTACTCATTCCGTGAGATTCTGTAGGTCACTCTTTGTACCAGAGTTGAGAACCTTCATTGTCTACATCGCTTAAATTACTGAACATTGTGCCATCAGTTCTGAATTAGTGCTCATTAATGAGCCTGTGGTTCTAGAAATTCCCTATTTATTATTCAGAGGCCAAGTATAATTCAGGCAGCTGCATTGCAACACTACTTGCCTGACTTTTGATCTGTGATGGAAGGGCCTGGCTCGGGCTTTGTTGGGCTTTGTGTGTATTTTTTTTAATGCAGAAGGGGTGTGTGTAGCAAGCAAAGAGCAATGGCTTTTTTTTTCCCCCCCCCTACTAGCTTGAACTCTCTCTCCCCATTTATCAGACTCTTTATAATGAAGCAAAATCCCCCTTTTTTTTTTCTTCCTTCTTTTTTTAGGATGTGGGGGCGAAAGGACTTGCTGAGAGTAAAGATGTAGGAATATCTTCTTGCTTACTGAGCAGATAATTCCGAGATCATATTAAATTTCTCCATAATCCAGGAGTCCAGTGCATTAACCCTTTGTATCGAATACTGTCCTCCTCTGTCCTTCACTTTTGCGCCTTCTCCCTTTCTCCCTGAGCGCAAAAATTCCAAGCATGAACCGGGTGCCCCCGGCAATGGTAGTGCTGGGTCCTGGGTCAGCACCCACACGGCCACCCAACAGTCTCCGTGGCCAGTCCCCCGCTGGGTCACCTTGGACCTGCTCAGCTATGTGGAAGCTCTGTGGAACCAAAATCAGATGAAATTTCCATTACAGGAGAAACATATTTAGTAAAATGACCAAGATTTCTAGAATTTCTCTCGCACTTCTCTGGGAAAGCTAGCATTATTTTTCCATTTCTTCTTTTCTATTTCGAAAATGGAGCATGCTTGTTTTCTTGGCCAAATCCCTCTTTTGTTTAGGCAACGTTTCACACACAATTATCTGTGGGGAATGAGGAACTTTCAGAGGAAAAGTCAAATTAGCGATTTTTATGCTAGAAAATTCTTGAAGAAGTGCAGCTTGGGTAATTGATAGAGACCTAATCTTTGCAAGTTGTAGCAGTCTTTGAAGAGTACCCAGCATATTTAACTTTATTCTGTAATTGTATGCTAGGGCTCCGAAGATATCTTAAGACTTGCTATTTATCTGCCTGGTGAGGCGCAACACTTTCTTATTAAAAACATATCTATCATGGTTAATGACTTGATTTTTTTCCTTTAATACAGTACAATGACAGGTGTAAAGAGAAGATGAGCATCAGATGCTTGAGCAATATGCTCACTGTTTCAAGACGCCTTGAACATCAGCATTCCTTCATGGTGCCAGAGGAAAAAAAAAAAAA
>VWPW01004601.1:67081-91669 GCA_013389825.1 Crypturellus undulatus | reverse complement strand
GGTGGGATGTTGTTTGCCTGCGACAAGTGCATCAACTCAACTATTTTTGTGAGTCTGCATTTTCCTTAATAGGCTTGTGGGAGAGGGAATGAATCTGGAATTGGGGGTTAGGGCTGCTCCCAAACAACCAAAGCATTGAAGGAAGGAAGGACATTGCAGTAAATGTAATAGGTGCCCCTAGATACACACCAGTGTGGTTTCATCTTTGCTGCCTGTGTTATAACAGTAAATGTCAGTGTTATTTGGTAACACTGAGCTGAAAAGAGCTGTTTTCCTCTCTGCGCTGCGGGTGCCTTCTGCATTGTGCTTCTTTTCTGTGTGCAATTTGCCCTATGTGCATAAGTTAATCAAAGCCATTATGAAAGCTGCTATTTAAAGCTGGGAATAAACACTGCTCCCGAGCTATAAGTAACAGCAAAAACTTAGGCAAGTTGCTTATAAAGCTTCCAATGTTAACCTGGCTTCTGTGGATGCCACCAGAGTTGATGTCCCAATAGCCCTGTTAGTCTGTAAGTATAAGTGTTTATATAAAACATTCCTAAATAACCTACAATCTCAGAAATAATAAAATGCAATGCTTTTATCAGACTTAAAATGCATGTTGACCAGGGTATCTATTCAAAACGGTGCATCACAAAGCCTGAACTGGCCATATAATGTCTTGTTATTTCTTTACTGTGAAGTGGGGGAAACTTTCATCTCGGAGCAACGAGGCAACAGCAGGGGCTGCCAAATGGAATGCAAAGTGTTTCCATGCTAAGAAAGCTTAGCTATGAACTTCAGTGGTGAACCATTGACATGGGAAGGAGGTGCCAAATAAGAAAAGTCATGACTGCTGCAAATAACTAATGCAAATCAAGGCATACAACAAATGCACAAAACACCCAAAATTCTGTAATTCCTTGAGATAGTTCAGTATAAGATATTTAAATAATTTGCTTGCTCTGTTTCTCTCTGTTAATATAAGTGATTTTGATATCTGCATTGTGTTTGTTCTTAGTTTCTCCCTCTCCCTGAAAATTTTGAAAATTTGAAAGGAAAGCTGCTGAGAAATGAAAGATAAATTTATGGAATATCTCTAAATGATGGAGTTAATATGCAAACTTGTACTGTATCCCATCAGCTACACTTCTGAGACTTTAAAGCACAATATTTAGTTGAAATGGACAAAAATTAGTTTTACTGAGTGTGAATTGGAGTCCACAGCCAAGATGTATTTTAATAGCCATGCTCTTTATTTCTGCTGCAAAAGCTGTCTGCAAACATTGACAGTGCTGAGCCTCCCTGCTCTGCAGTCTGACACCTCCCACTTGGGCATAAAATAGCATGGATGAGACCCCCACAGCCAGTGAGAGCCCAGTTTTTCCCTTTTCCCCTCCATAAGCGCATACATGTGCTTGCCAACTCTTTTCTTCAGCCACAAAACCCTTCAGGTTACTATACGTGGCTGAATTAGTGAGAAAATATGAAATTGAGACAATGAGTTTGGCTGAGCAGTGTAGAATCTGAAACTACAGTGCCAGAATGAGACATGCTATAGTTCCCATAATGTAATTTTAGGTTGTCCAAATTGTCTTTATAGGGCCAAGATTTTCAATGTAATATTTGCTGTTTGCTGTTAAGTTAAAACCTTTTACAAGAGTAAAAGTTTGGCTTGGTTTTGTTTAACTTTTTCCCCTAAAATATTCTGAGCACAAGCTAAAACCTGACTGAGTTGCTCAGTGTGATCCAAGTAGTATGAATTTTGTGTGTGTTATTTCACATTTATAAGTAGAAATAAGCAAATACTTTGGAGAATGCTTAAATGCAATGCTCGGACTGCCTAGAGGAACCTGCTTGTGCCCAGTAACCATAGAAAAATAAAGAATAGACGGGGAAAACTTCACTTGTCTTTGCTCTAGGTAGATCAGGCAACTGCTCTGGGCAAACTAGCAGTTGGTCAAGGAAGCTGTTTGGTAAAGATAAGCTGGATAGTGCAGGATAACCATCCTCATAGCTCTGTGTTGTGTGTCAACAGCTGGTGAATATGCTGATGTCAGTGGGACACTTAGTCTGGTAATCATCCTTGACAGGATGAAATATGGTCTTCGTATTCCAAGAACATATGGTATTATTGAGCAAGAAAATTGTGTGAACAAGGGCAATTATGGCAATAACTATCCATGGCAAAGACCTCACTGAGTCATCCAAGCATAACCTAGATGGAATGAATATTTTAAAGGTAAACATGGTGTTAGCCAATGCCAAAATTATCTAATCTATTATTCTGTCATGAATGATAAAAGTTTAATAAAAAAATAAACCCTGCATTTCACACAATAGTGAAAGTGTTCTACATATTCATTGCTGTGTGATTTGAATTTTTACAAAGGGAGAAAGGTTTCTTGATAATAGCTATGGAGAGTTGATGAAACAGCCTTCTCATCTAAATTTCAATCTTTAATTTTTCAGCATATAATTGCTCCGGTGATTCTTCATCACACAATTTCCCTCCAATTTAACTTCCCAGCACCACCACCCCACGTCTGCACGGCTATGAGAGGCTGAGGAGGCTACGGGCAGCCTGCTAATTGTAACAGAACTAGCTTTAACCTTGAAAACAGGATCACAGTGCGATGGCATAGATGGCTTTGAGGCAGCATTGAGTGTATATTACCCTTGTAAAATNACGGGCAGCCTGCTAATTGTAACAGAACTAGCTTTAACCTTGAAAACAGGATCACAGTGCGATGGCTTTGAGGAAGCATTTCTGGGTGTATGTTACCATTGTAAAATAAGGGTGAAGTAGGTAATAGAGGACAACCTGGAAAGGGATGGGGCAGCGGGGGAGAAGGAAATAATTCTTGTGAATTTTCTCTCCTTCGGAGGTAGGACACTTCAATCCCTATATGANAGGACAACCTGGAAAGGGATGGGGCAGCAGGAGAGGGAAATAATTCTTGTGAATTTACTCTCCCTCGAAGGCAGGACACTTCAATCCCTATCTGGGGACTCTGGTGTCATGAGTCATTCCCTGCTCTACATGGGGTATCACGTCCGAAGGTCCCCAATTCAGGCATGGGTCTTCCTTGGCTTTGACACCCATAGAGGAGAGAGGACTTCCATATATTTAAAACAGAAGATTGAGGAATCTATGTCCTAACACTGGGGCTAATAGGCACTCTCCTTTGTGATGGGATCCAGTGGAGAGTACATGTAGGAGCGAATGACTTCCCCTGGGGTATAGACTTTAATACAAAAATACTGTTTGCACATTACCTGGGCTGCACTAGGCCATGTAATGCAGGAATTCAGTAGGACTTCTAAGTCAAAGATCTGCTTGTTTAAGCATAACATTAGTATTCATAGGGAGGTATGACTTTAATGTGGTTTATAGCACACGTCAAAATAATTTGAACAAATACAAAATCCTTTTAGGAAATTAAGATTTCTTATTTATTTGGAAGGAAAACAACAAAACTAAATTACTTCACTACTTACTAGCAAACTCATTCTTGCTACATTATCTATTTTAAAACTTGCATCTCATTCAATTAAGATTTCATACCATTGACAAAATGATACTGTCTTGAAAAAAATATTGCAAAAGCTGCTATATACAAGCCCATAAATAAACTGAAAGACTTTGAGACCTCAAAAGACTGAGGACAGGAAGAGATTGTTTAAAGATTCATTTGAGCATTTCTTATTCAATACACTTACTGCATTCAGTAACAACAAGCACACATTGAATCAAACACAAAGAACAGACGTAGATGGAAATGAGAAATGTTTTTTGTTTGGTTTTTACTGGTTTATCAAAACCAGAAGAACCCCCATCCCTAAACAAATGTCATAAATACAGTGTTCTAACTCCTGACCTCAAGTGACATTAACAAGATTTATAGTTTCATTACAAGTAGTGTGCAAATGTTAAAGCCTGGGTCACAGGTTATTCACTGAAGAAAAAGCTGTTGGATTTGCAGTGAATCTCAGTAGATGCAGAGTAATAAATGCTCCCTCAGTATAGAATACATCTATGTCACATTCTAAAGTATAAAATAAAAATTTTCATGCTGTATTTATTTTTGGTAATCAATTTTAATATATTATACCTGGATAAAAAAGACATTTAACCCTTTATACTGGATACTGTCACTTGAATATTGTGTTATTTTCCAATAGACCTTGGGCAGTTGTGTGTGACCAATATGAAGTCAGCAGAGGAGGAAATACATACAATGAATAGGCTGCAGAGAGGAATGTGCTTTAAGATTAAAAACGAAAAAAATAAAAAAAAAGGTTTTATTTTCTCTGGTTCATTCACAGACAGAACTGTTCATACTACAACATAGTGATTATAAGAGAAGTTATCACAGAGGGTTTAAAGCTATATCCATGGTCACAGTGTTTAAAAAAATGTGCTCCAGTATCAAAAAATATGTTTATATGTTGTCTGCACACAATACAGACACTTTGAACTCTGTTATCACAGTACTGTTCTGTTGCAATCTGCCTCCATACATTCATAGGGCTCCTTCTGCTGTATCTTTTGGGGAAAAAATAGAAAACATTCTCAGGCTAAGAAAAGCAGATATGTTTGCACAGCTGGAAGAAAGTTTAATGTTCAAAGGGCTAGAAAAAAAGGCATACACAAAAGCCAAAAGAAAGACATAGCCATTTAGATATTTACTGACCTTTCTTTTTATGGCTAGCTGTCAACAGCTTAAGAATAATTTAGCAACATAGGAAACACAGGATTAGAAGCATATATATTGTATGAATATATATGTATGATATGCAATGTGTCACATGCTGCTTTGTTAGAATTGCATAAACTCAGCACATGTTTGGCGAATCTAAACTAATTTCTGTTTCTAGTCACAGACAGACTGAGGTGGTCTGTGGATTTTTTTCACTTTGGTGACGATCCAACAAACCTTGGCCAGGATGGGGAGGAGGCAAGGGGGATGGAAAAGCTTGGTCTGAACTGAAACAATTATTATTATTATTTTTTTTTTTTCCTTGGGAGAGAAACATAGAGAAAACTTGTTTTGGATTGATCAAAAATGAAATGATGTTTTCTGAACTTTCAACTCCACTTCCTTTGAATGAAACACTTCATTAAACTCAGTCCTAATACCTCCTGTTCCCTAAACCTCAAACATTTTTTTTCCTTTCAGATTTACTATCCAGTGAGCGATTTTCACCACATGTATTAGGGGGCAGATACCTTTCCCTTGGAAATCAATCATCACGGACATCTTGGTAGTTTGACTGGGGCCAGAGGTGGTCCAAGATGTTAAAGATACAAACCTTAAACAAAAAAATCCAACTCTAGGAGAGTTTGGGGGCAAGTGGAGGAGTGAAGATTTGCTTAACTCCATCTTCATTGTGATATTTTCCTACCACTGTACTAAGAGAACCAATATAATTGCCTTGGTAATTCCTGTGAAGAGGTAGACCAGGTGCCTTAGAAACTGCTACTGGGAACAAGCAACACCTGTGAACTACAGGGGAGGGCTGCAAAGACCTTCTTGTAAGGAGGCTTGAACTTTGAAAATGGTTTTGGGGGGCTCTTGCCTTTGTGCTGTAGAGATTTCACCCCCTTGTGCTCCAAACATCCTTCTGAGAGCCTAGAAAACAGTGGCCAAAGGAAAAATTACAGTATTTTCCTGACCATCCTTAAAGATACTTCATAGCAGCGCTAAAGGAGAAGCTATTAAGTGCTGAGCACAGTTTAAAACCACAAAAGACTCAGCGGAGACCTATTTAAAAGATGTCTGTAGGTAATAATATGTAGACTTATTTGTAATTTGGCTGTCTTCACAGTATATAGTTGGATTATGGTTTTGTTTTGGAATTCAGTGTCTCAATCTGAGCCATAAAAGGAGGAGGACAAGTCACAGTGCCAGGTTTGGATTTCCAGGAGTCGGTTTGTTGTGAAATGCGCTTGATGGACGGTCGTTGATGGCACCCAAAAGCTGGGGACAAAGCAGCACGGATGCTTTGCTGTGTGACACAGCTGCAGGCACAACTCTGGGACAGAAGTACAGGTACAATGTAAAGAAGAACATCTAAAATACTCGCAGGCCATGTATATGACTATTATATGTTATGTATGCTGTTTATGTGCAGAGACATATGTGTATCAGCTTTGCTACTTCCATAGCAAAGAGCTGGGAGGCAAAGAGCTGGAACCTGCTTCTTTCTCAAGTTCTGGCTTTCTTGGGATATTTAAATTAATCACCTGGTGGCTCTATGTATCCGTTGCACTTGAGTAATTGGATTCTGTTAGTTATTAAATGTAAACAGAGTGCACAGCAAGACCAGAGTAGCCCTATTACAGCATCACAGTGAGAACCATTTCATTTTAGAATATAAAAATCCATGTTGCCTTTCCTTCGTTCTAGAAGCTGGCAGTGATTCAACCAGCAAGAAGCCGTTTTACACACCTAGTGCTTTCCTCAAGACTGACTAAACCATCCAGTGTATATCTGTGCTACTTTTATGGATGTTGCTAATAACCAAGTGGTAGATGGTGTTACAGTTCGGAAGGCAAGCAGATGAGGACCTAGTTACTCAACAAAACAATGCGCCAATTTATTAGGCAGTGATTAAAAAAGGCAGTTTTCTACTGGCTTTAACAGTGAGAAAATACTGGTGAACACGGTATCAGAAGTCCTTAAAGTATGGCTTGATATTTTTCTTGCTTTCTCTCCACCGAGAGGCTTGTATCACTGTCAGACTGCTGATAAATCAATGCGGTTAGCTGAATTAGTGCTCTTATCCCAGGTGTTCAGCTTTGTGGGGTTTGTGCCTGGCCTGTTCCCGGTCATCTAGAAGACAAAATAACATCGGAAGTAGATTAGTTTGTTTTGCTAAACTATTCTTGTCCGCAGTCAATAGTTGCTTTCAAGCTTTTATTTCAATTACAGCTCTGTCAATCCTGAGTATATGCCATAAAGGACTTTAACAGCTGTTGCAGGTTCTAAGATGATTGGCAGTGATCACTTAATATCTGTTATTTCAGAAGACTGGTTCTTTAGAAAAACAAATACTTTTCACCTCAATAAAATTTGAGGAGAGATAGGAAAACATATGATGCATGCAGGTGTTTCAATGTAGAAAGTAGAATTTAGCCCTTTGCTTTCTAAAAAATGCTGTAGCTTGGATATGGTACTTGCTGATCCCTAACACAGTAGGTACTAAGCAAAACCCGGCTGCCTCCTTGGGGCCTGTCCTTTCTAACTGAATTTCCTGTAGAAAACCTCAAAAGTACATGGTATAGGGAAGGGATTACTTACAATGTCCGAGTTGAAGGGCTTCACATTCACGTTGCGAATTGAACTGCTGGTGAGGGACCAGACCTTGGTTTTGTGCTTAAAGGCAGCTCTAACCTTAAAAATATATAAAAACAAATAGAAAGTATCATTCAATAAAATTGTATTTTCTCAAGTTCAGCCTAGAGTCATTTTCCTGTTATCCTTCCTCCATGTTAACCTCACTGCGCGAAAAACAGCAAAAATCTCTGCATTATTTTTATATTTACGATCTCAAGTTGCAGCTTCACTTTTCAAGTAACATACGTTAAATACAAAGTGTTTCACAGTCTCACTCCTGCCTCACTTCAGCAGCAGTATATTCATGTTATCTTAGGGTTATTCATGTTACCAGGGTGATGTGGTAAATCATACTATGCATGGGGATAGGTACCCTCTCAAGTCATCAGCCCTATCTATCTATAGTCCTTTATCATATCAAGGTATTTCTTGCCCAGGACCACTGGGAATGAAACTCTGTTTTCCCCAACTACTTGGAAATATCTATGGATTTTGCTTTATAGCAAAAGTTTACCTGAAGTGCTATGGAAGATTTGCATGCCTAGCATAGAGCAGAGCCTGTATGAGCTACTCCCCAAAGGTGATTTTCACGTTAGCTATATATAAACTGGTTGACAAGGATGCAAATTCTGAAAAAATGTATGAATTTCATTTCTCATTATTCATGGAAAAATGGCAGCCATTCCTATATACGTACTTGATATTAGACTAAGCTGCTTGACAGAAGAAAGACTTTCTGAGCCTGGAGGAAAATCGGATAAAGAAATATCTTTCTTCCTCGAGTTGAACCTGCCTGCTTAACTTCAGCTGATTCCCCTCAAGTTCAAGACTTTAACAGCAGGCTCTCACTCTGCACTGACTGCAGCAAAGACCCAGTTGATACCCTAATACTGGATGGCTTAGGAAACCTTAATAAATGGCAACTGATGAATGAAAGGACTGTCAGGAGAGATGCTCTGCAGAGTCCAGAGTGCTTCGGTGTGCTGGGAGAAGAAACAGGTTATGGAGCAGAGCTATTAGTGTGTGTATATTATGAGACCTGAGTATATATTATAAGACACCTGGGAAAATTAAGGCACGTGGGGTTTCACTGATCAGTGCCCCACTGTCAGCACATTGGGAAAGGCTTTCAGCAGCAGGTTTTATGGATAATAATAATGTACTTCTGGGCATTTTCTAGTCTAGGGAGGAGAGGATGCTCAGGGCCTGGCTTCGGCTTCACCCCAGCTGCTCCTAATGTGCAAAGATTCCTCTTGCTGTGTTGTGAAAACCTTCCCTTCCTGCCAAGCAAAATACCTGGAATATGTTCTACTCTGTTTGGTTTCTCACGAAGAAATGCATGAGCAATCTTCAAAAGTATGTTTTGCTGAGATTAATATTTATTTTCCTGTCCAGATATAATAATAGCAGAGGCCTAGCAACAGGGGCTGCCAGAGTGAATTCTGCCACGGTTTAATCTTTCTTGCTTAGCGGCATAGTCCGTGCTTGGCTGGGCTCCTTGCACACCAAGGAGCTCTTCTGTCTTTAGTGTGGAGTTCCCATCTGGTCCTGTGCCCCTGCAATGCATGTGAACCTCCTCTTTCTTAGGTTATATAAAATAAATGATAGCTATGTGCATATTTAAAAAAAAGTCAGTGATGCAAGAAGCAGTGGGGAAAGCAAGTTTTGTTTTTCACTCTTGAATTTGGTAAAGCTCCTACCTTCTGCGTGAATTGTAGAGATGGTTACATGGAAATAACATATGTTACTGAGCAGTTGTGACTGAGGGACAAGGGTAATACACGAATCAGCAGCATTAAACAACAACTCCCTGTAAATACTAAACATCACTTCCAGATTATTTTAAGGCACTTGCTAGGCTGCAAAATTTCCAGTCCTACTTCTACTACAAAAATTTCATTCAAGGTATTTATTGAGGGAAACATACCTCTGAATTCAGGAGACAGTGAAACAGGAAGATGAAAAATCCCTGAAAACAGATAGAGAAGGATGAAGACTGAAGCTATTCCTTTCAGTACTGTATAATATAAAGTAATTGATATAAAAGTATACATAAAGTAGATGGAGATCTATAAACAAATCCAGTCCTACTTGAGATTGCCACAGGTTATGATGAGGCTTGTCTGAACCTCCTCCCATGAACCTGCACCCTCTAAACTTGGGTTTTCAAGGTGAAAAGTAGGTTGAAAAGGAGGCCAACTGTTTTCATTAGCTAGAGGAAAACATTTTGTGTTTCCAAAGATAAAAGCAGGAGAAATGATCTTTAGGAGTGTTCCTTAAGTTGTGTTGGTCCCAACAACTTTTGTTTCCACTTAGTCTCAGTACTGAAGCCTCAAGCAGACAGTGAAAAATTGTTCAGGTATCTCCAATGAAGAATGTAGCTTATTGTCTCATTTATTTTATTATTGCTACTGAAAGCACTAAGGAGGGGAACAAAACTCTGTTCAAAGAGACTAACCATTGGCTGTTCTGTATTGTCATCACGGACTGAAAAGACACATGAGAGAACATTGGAAAAATCCAATAAATACGAGCATGTGGAAACGTTTCTAATGACCCATTTCCTGGGTCTCAGCAGCAATTTGGTAGCTGTGTGCTTTCCTAGCAGGTACTTACTTGTAATGAATTGAAGACGGCAAACATATACTGAAATACTAGTGCGTGGTCATTGACACTTAAAACGCCAAAGATCCATGAGCTTCCCAGGATGGGTAACAGTACAGCAACTGCTTTAGCAGTGAGTCTGAAAGAGAAAACAAAGACAGAAAATGTGATGAAAAAGGTAAATTTCAGGCAATATAGCAGGCAGTTTCCTTGTCAATTATTTCTTGGCACCAAGTCAGTGCATGGTGTGCATACAAATGTAAGCAGGTTGATAAAGAAGCAGGGTGGCCTTAACTACAATTCAGTAAGTCAGTAATGCTCTTTCCCATAAACAACACCTAATTTTATAGCAAAATCTTTAAATTTCTTTTTCCTCATCTATAAAAACAGGGATAACAGAACTTTGTTAAATGAGGTAACTATGGATCAAGACAGTCGGTAACCAGGGTAGTGGAGGAGAAGCAGGAGAGTCGCTCATGTAACCTCAACGACATCTTTAGCTGGTACCAAGGTATAATAATTTCTTCACTAAAGTATAATAACAATGAGAGAGTAGAAAGTAGAGGGCAGAAGGGGAGAATGAAGTGAGTGTTGCACGGAAAAAAATGAAAATCCCTGTACAGAGTGTGCAAAACACATTTGCTTAGTGCGGTAATTGGGTCAAGGCAACGTGGTATTTCTGTTAAAGTGATTCCAGGGTTCTTTAATCATCACACATAGGGAGAAACTTGGTCAACTCCTACTGCCAAATGCAAATCCTTCAGCACCACATTGTTATTCTGCTACCGCTGTGCTTTGTGCAGAGTTGATTCAGAGAAAAGGACGCCAGCCCCCGAAGGGACCTGTGTGTCTTGGAGGTCCTTCCTGATATGTGTTCACTCGGCTCAGCTTGCAGCGCTGGCAGCGTTTCAGGTAAGTGATATGACAACTGAAAAGCTAATAGCATTGAGAAAATCGTGTATTTGTCATTATGACCCATGTACAGGATGTTTGTTGCAGTGAAAAGAAATTTTGGTATTGTACTAGGAAATTAGATGATCACAGTTTTCTACCACAATCGAATTCTGTCGAGCAAATTCTATATAAAAGGAAAAGAAGAAAACCACAGAGAAAACAAAATTTATTTAGAAAAAATCTAAACTACATTTCTTCTTTATCTCCATAACTTTCTATGTTAAAGACCCAAAGAACTATGAACCCCTTATAGAAGACGCATCTCCTTCACCTAAGGAATTAAGAGCATCTGAATGTCAGAGAAAGCACCCAGGATGCTGCAGAATAGTTACTGGCAGGTCTTGGATGCATTTCCTGCTTTTACTTAACCACTACTACTAATGATTTCTGCAACTGAAATACCAGTTGAACACTCTCTTGAAAGGCAGGCAAACCCGACAAAATTGATCTCGGAGATTATTGTTTATCTTACATAACTGTCTTATGAAATCCTCAGGGCATGTTTACTGTCTTGAAAGATCTTATTTGTACTGCTGAATCGTACTAAAGAATTGTACTTTGGTGTGTGCTTACACCCCGTGGTGTTGACTGCAACAGTATTGTAGTAATAGTGCTATAGAGTGTCATTAGTGTAATCTTAGGAGAAAATATATGAAGGTAGTTTGTTTAGATTGTGGAATGTAACATCCTGGGCTTGGGATGTTTTGGAGATGTAAAAAAGAGCTCAATAGAGTCATGGAAGGCAGTTCCACTATGGCCTGTTAAATGGGACAGTCCAGGTGCAGCCACTTATGCCCAAAGTCCCAGCTTTCAGGTTGAGTGGGTATTTGGAGAAGAATAAATCCATATGACCTTTTACATTAAGGATACTGGGCCAGATGGACCAGTTCTTTTGTACTTAGCCTAATCCATCTGTTTTTTGATTAAAACAATGCAAGCTTCCCTGCTTCATTTTTTCACATCAGTTTGACCTGGTAAAGGCAGGAATAGGAGAGAGCTGGGCCAGGTGGCCAAGAGATGCAGGTGACATTATAAAGTCCTCCCAGTAAGTGATCCTGGCTGTGCAGACAGCTCACAATGGACAAGTAGAAAGCACCTGTGGTGTCTGTCCATCCAGTTACCACTTACAGCATCCCAGGAATCCTGCAGGGCAAAACGCTCTTGCTGTCCAAATGACTAGGGAACGCGGGGCAATTTTGCCTGTCAGAGCTGAACAGATGTTGATGCTTCGCACACCTGGGCACCACGTTTTCCGTGACCGACTGCAAAGGACAAACTTGTCCTTTTTGGCAGCTGACAATAGCAGTGGTGGAACCAAACAGGAAGCAGAAGGGATCTGCCCTGTCTAGAGACATCCTGAATCTGCAAGCCAGGTAGAGCTAATCCCTGTTACATAAATGTATGCTGACCTCTGGCTGAGCCTGCAGGATTTAAGCACGTAATTACTCTTAAATCTATGTTTAAACTATTTCAGTGAATTCGGTTTTATGGTACAACTGGAGATAAAGAAGCCGAGAGGGCAGCAAAGGGACCGTAGGTAGAGCAGAACTGAAGGACAGACCATGCTTGCAAGAACTGCATTTCTTGGAAACTCAGATCTTTGTGTTTGAGCAGGAAACTATACAAGAAATAAAGCTGTCCTAAGGAGACTAATGTCCCACTTGTGCCTCTTACCCTCTCATCTGGGTTAAAGTACAGGTAGAGAAGAGATAGACCACTATAATTAGAGCAAACACGAGACAAACGAGGTTGTTGTACACTATAACTCAATAACAATAACATTTTAATTAAATAATTAGATCCAGGACATTGTGTTCTTTTCACTGACCCAAGCACACAGTTCATTATACCCTTGATTAAAAGTGTTTGTTGAAATAGTGCATAGTCTCCAGGTTTATTGGAAAATCTGTGACACGGAAGACAGCTGGAGTCAGGGTTCCCCTGCCCCTAGGTTGATTAGTACCTTAATGTCCCTTGGCCATGTGTATTTTTACACAATTTAATTCTACAAAGAATTTGTTTAGCCAGAATATGAAGAAATAAAACTCGAGGGCTGTTATTGAGTTATAATATACATTTAAAAGGGTACAATTCTAGAGGTAGTAAGTGATACAAATGTATTTCCATGACTCAAGGACGGCAAGTCTTTTTGGTTTTGTTCTCCTTCCTATTAAGATGAAAGCGGTTCCTCTCGTTTGTAATTGTAAGGCAGACACTGCCCTTGGGAGCCCGCAGCAGAGCGGATCTGAGTGCTCTGTGCGCAGGGACCTGCGCGGAGCCCGGGGGGCTCCAGGAAAATGGATTTGGATGGGACTTGGGGCAGAAGAAGGACCCACGGAGCCAGCGCAGATGGACCAGGTACATCCCGTTTACATGATGGGTGAGACGTCCCCTCCAGGCTGACACGACACGCGACTGGGATCCCAGAGAGAATTGTGCAAATCCTCCTTCCCCTTCCCTTCTCTTGATCTCACACTCTCAATTTCATAGACCTTGAAGCCTGGAATATAATTTTCCCTAGATGGTTTGTTGCCAAAAATAAGATTTAATTATGTTTTCAAATCTCAGTGAAGAAGCATTGTCGTTTGTGATCTTGGACAGAAAGGGGTTAGATATTAATTTCAATGTTTTTAATTGTTTAATTTCAATGTTTTTAAAATCTTCCTTACTGTTTGCATTACAAAAGAAAAAAAAAAAAGTCTTAATGAAGACAATTAATTTTTAAACACAAGGGCCAGAGCATATACAGCAGAAATGCACCGCTAAAATGAAGACAATATAGAGATGCATGGGACTTTTTCTTGCACCTTTCTGTGTGCCTCTTTAAGTGCACATCCATTTAAAAGAGAAACCAGCTGGGGGTGAAATTCCCTTCAGACAAGTAGGGGTCAGCTCTGCCTGTGTATCACTTTTAGATTCCATTATGCCTTTTTTTGTTTAATTATTGCATGCTTTTTATGCCTGCCTGCTGTGAGCTGACCCTACGTTTGAAATTATTGCTTCAAGGTGTTGGAGCTCTCTGCGCAGAGCAGAGGACTCAGCTCTATTCTTTCCTTGCCCTTTTATTTGCTTCCATTTACCCCCTCCCCTTCCTCATTTCATTTTTGTCTTTGAACTTTGGGGAAAAAAAATATTAAGTATAAAATGCTGTGTCAGAACACCATTAACCATGGATAAAACTCACACACACAAAAAACCCTTAGAAATACAAAAGTTAATGTTCCATTAGGCACATTAATTCCACCACACTGCATACCGTATATTTTTTTTTTATTTCCACATTTTTGCTGCTGGAATATTTTGCTTGATTAGTTACAGCACACCAACGCGCAGAAAGCAATCGAGTACGTGTTGCTTTGGGGTAAGAAATACAGATGACTTTATGTGACCTTAAAAACCAAGGGCTACTAGTGACATTTTTGCTGTCAGTGATATTGGTATCATGATGAAGTACTGGTTTACGATGAAGTACTGGTGTATGATGCCCAACACTGCCACTCCTGCATCCTAACAGCATTAGGTTTTGTGCTTTGTACGCTGAATTATCAGCCCTGGAATGAACGAAAAGCACCTCCTTTCTATCAGTTCTTTTTGCCATATTTAATTATGTACCTGTTATTACTTTGGAATACAGGCAACTTCTGGAAAAATGCTATCTCGAGTCTCATTGCATCTTCATATTCTGTGTATGATCCTGCTTGTGCAGATGGGTTGGACTAGATGATAACCAAAGGTCCTTTCCAACCTCTGTGATCAATCTGTATATGGAATATATAGAGATATATATCTCCAAATTTCTTCGTTTGACTTTTTTGTTTGGTTGGTTTGAGGACTCAGTGCAGTGTGGATTTTTGATATTTCTCTGCATCTTGCTTAGTCTGAGATGGAATCCAAGGTCTGGGCACTAATCAATTAGCAGAGGAAGGAAGCTTTCTGAGCTGGATAATTATCACAGTTGCACTGAAATCCTGGTGTGTAACAACCACAAGTTTCAGAGCTGCTGAGACATATTTTCATCACTAACATCATATAAAATTATTGCACTGTTATAAAGTTACCAGGAACATTTTTCTAAGAGCCAACTTGGGTCTTATAGTTTTATTGTATTTGCAATTGGTTGAGAACTGTCTGAGCTTACTCCCGTCCTCTTATTTAATCTCTGCCCTATTCTGCTATTGCCCTGAGCACTGTCGATATCTTATACCGATGTAGGATAACTAAACTCGCATCCACAAGGAATTTCATTGCTTGCAGAAAGAAAACGTTATTACTTCTGTGAAGCGGACCCTAATTCACAAATCAATTTTATTGGCTATATATGGAGCACTAATCCTTTTAAGACTTCTGACATCTACTTTTCAGTCCTGATGCCTGCTGAAGTAAGATCTAAATTCAGACCCACATGTCAATATTATATAATAGTTGGAGGAAATACTGTCTATAGAAGCAAAATTCCTTCACAATTCATCAAAATTGTTACCCTGACAAATAGGCCACTTTTAACTGAAATTACTCTATTGGTTCTTAAATCCTTCACAAGACACTATCAACGTTACCCTTTGTAATTTAAAAACAAACAGAAAAGCCTGGAACAAACATCTCAGATTAATACCATGAAAAGTGAATTTAGCCTCTGTTTCCAACTTGCTACAAGCAACATTCAGTAACCTAAAAGCTGGGCGCCTGCTGTGAAACCGTGCTTAGCAATGCTGCTTATGAAACATCTTTTCATTCAATTCAGTAGTATTTCTAACATACCTTTTATTATTCCTTCTGACCCGCCTGTAGGATTTTGTTCCTGGCAAGGGCTGGGAAGGGCAGTTCTTGATCCCGGGGCATTTGTGACTGCAGAGAGCACTTGTTCCCCACCAGTCCCTGCTCCTCCCCAAGGAGAAAGGCCACTCTGTGATGTGATTAGCTCTGCAGGAATCTCAGCACGGGGCTGAGGGTCAAAACATCTCAGCTCCCAACCCAATTTAGCAACCAGCCCATGTTGTGTTTCAGTGCAGGTATCACAGGCTGAGCAAGAAATGCTCATGAACACTTTAGAGGTTTTTTTTTTGTTTTCTTTTTTGGGTGCCACTTACAAGATGCTGTTAGTGAAAAGTATTGCAATGATGGGGAAAAATCTAGGCTGTTCCAGCACCTAATTTCAGATTGTTTTTTTCTCATGAGAGTGGAAAGGAGATTTTTCCTTTTCCATTAAGCCCTGTGCACAATAACCAGCTCCCAGGAAGGCAGATACTGCCGAAGCAATAGCACTTCTCATAAGTCATCCTGAAAGCTGGAACTGCCTTAGCATCCCATACAGAGGGGAAATGAGAAAGCCTCCTCCGAGCATCCACTGTCCAGCTGGTGGGAGACGCAGTGCTCGGTGCTGGAAGGGGTTGATCTATGAACCAGCTCAGTCTGCAGCTCAGGAATTAAACTCAAGTTGGTTCCAGTTTGCTAGTGTGTAATATAACGTGCTTTGTGGGGAGAAGGAACACTAATTTTGATTTGCTAATGAAAAACGATTTGATACCTCATTAATAAGGAATCTCTTTAAGTAAGAGTACAGAGTACAACGTATCTGTAGGTATTTATAATCATTGGGTTGATTAGATTTCCAAGCAATAAAGTATTTTCCCAGAATATAGGAGGTCTGTGCTGAAAAATATTCTTCTACCTCTGCGACTGCGGTTCCCTACCTCCAAATGAGCATTTTCACCCCTGCCTGATGGTCACTCTCCCCTATTGAACCTCTCCCACTATAGAGAATAACTGAATATTCACTGGGACAGAAGGAGAAAACGTGATGTCGCAGATTAGTTGAGTGCACCCTCCTGGGAAAGAAGGGTCTCATCTAATCCTTGCTTTATTAATATTTCCTATTTTATATTAAGTATTCAATAGAGCGGGGAATGCAATCCGAGTCTTCCTTCAGAACCCCGTGGAGCCTGACAAACTCAGGGCATGACCAGAACTGGAGGTACCTGAGGAATTTTAATGCTGAGAAGCCAGTTCCAGGGACCGGCAGCATTGACTTTTGACTTTAGCACCTAGCAGGGGATTTAAGAATACAGGGCTTGCTGAGTCCTCTCACAGAGCAAGTCCCATGCCTCCTGAATCACCTCATAATCCTAAAATCACAGCGAAAAGAAAACTTTCCAAAGAAGGTAGTAAGGGCTAACTAAAACAAGGCCTTTCCATTTTCTTTAGCTCAAGCCATTAAGAGAATATAAAGAATTCACTGGTAATGGCCTGTAAACTGGATTTCTGGGAGCTAGCATTTTCCCAGGGAAACTGTATTTGCAGGGGGATTTTTTTCTATTCCCTCTCTAGACAACAGNACCGGATTTCTGGGAGCTAGCATTTTCCCAGGGAAACTGTATTTGCAGGGGGATTTTTTTCTATTCACTCTCTAGAAATTCTGTTCTTTCCAACAGCCTCTCTCATTGTCCGGGTGCANAAAGAAAACTTTCCAAAGAAGGTAGTAAGGGCTTAACTAAAACAAGGCCTTTCCATTTTCTTTAGCTCAAGTCATTAAGAGAATATAAAGAATTCACTGGTAATGGCCTGTAAACTGGATTTCTGGGAGCTAGCATTTTCCCAGGGAAACTGTATTTGCAGGGGGATTTTTTTCTATTCCCTCTCTAGACAACAGCGTCTCTCATTGCCCGGGTGCAGACACCATTCCCTGCTTCCCAGTCCCCAAGCCCAAGGTTAAAGCTAATTTTCCACTGAACTTCTCTATTGAAGCTCTGGGTGTCTGGTGAAAATATATGTTGTGCTGGGAGCTCTAGCTGGTTAACACTCTTGAAGTATATTTGTGAAGCAAAAATATGTATTTGGATCTCCCTGTGCTGCCTGTCGTGCTCTGCTGCTGTAGAAAAACCCCTTGATCCCCTGCAATTGCCCCAGTGTAAACGAAGATGTATTTTGTCTGTTCCCATAATAATTTCTAAAAGAACAGGCAATATAAATATTTGCATTAACGGAGCTATTAAGAACTGTCTAGTACCATCATCGGCTAGCAGTGATAGTCTTTTAATGTGCAATCATTTCTAATAAATTGGCAATAAGTAAGTGGTCCATTCCCTTAAAACCAAAATAGACAGTTAGCTGTTTATTGCAGTCACATGTTATTTTTTTTTTGAAAACTAACTAATGCATCTACTGTGAAAGGTTACTGGGGAACTCGATACTGGGTGATGGAAGAATATATTTCCCAGCAGCTGCTATTGATATCTATGGCCAGAAGCCAAGAAAAAAAAATCAGAAGCCCATGGGGAAAACGAAAGAAATTATTAAAAAAAATAAGGGTACTCATCCTTACAGTAGTGAAGATTTATTGATTTCTTAAACACAAATTATTCATTTCTCTATCTCTTTCAATGTTTGGTTCCTCTTTAATAGTTGATTCTGGAGTCCTTCTGAGAGGGTAAGAGGGGAAAAAAAAGAAACACTTTCACTTTAGGGATTCTTCAATAGTCTCAAAAATGGGGATTGACTGGGGAGTCTGTAAGGATCAGTTTGTTATTTTTAATAAGAAAATAAATCACATTATTTTAATGGATTAGATTTTTAATAGTATGCCATTATTAGGATCAGTTTGCTTGTCTTTTTGTTTTCAGATTACTTTTTGCCTCGCCAGACACCAAAAAATTATGCAGAGATTTTTTTTTTTAATCCATGTATAGTTGGTGATCAAGTAGTTCTGGGATGGAAAAGGTTATGGAATTATGCTGCTGGGGTAGACTAGCAAAAGATACCAAATAATTAATTCACAAAACTTGATCATAATGTTAGTTAGAAGAGTTAATAAGATATTAATGGGATACAGTTAATAGCATAATCTAACCTTGGCTGCTGTGGACGCTCTGCATATGTGAAAACAGATGTTCCCTCCGTCTCTGCCCTTCTTCTAACACAGACCTAGTGCCTAGCGCTGGTTTGGACTCACCCCAAGAGCAGTAATTTGTTACAAGAGCTTGTTGCCAGAAAACTCATTACCTGCCTTTTCCAAGGACAAGGCAATGGAAATGTCCCTGTGGGCTGCATCCAGTCTGGGGGTGCCAGATGGCCCAGGCTAGATGTGTCATTACTGCTTTTCTCCAGCATTTGCACCTAATTATTTCTTTTATGATAGACTCCATTGTTTTATCCAGTTTGGAAGAGTCCAAAGCAGGACTTCCATCTTCTGATATCTTTCCCTATAGTCTATCTGGAGGTATATTCTCATTATTTTGCACTATATATTGCGCTATACTAGCCCAACTCCTTCTACTTTTAATCAGCTGAAATTCCATGAGTCATCTTGAAGCAATATAGTGAAATAAGTCTTATTGTGCTATTTATGGCCATCTGAATTTTTTTTATAGTTATATCATGCAGTGCAACTCTCTGTTTTCCCAGTAGCAACCCAAGTTGACAGACCCCATGCTAATAAAGAGGCATCGTCAAATTACAGAAGTTATGAAAAGGACCCCATAGCGTTCGCCAGAATAGAGAGTTGATGGAAGAATTCACAGGCCTGGAATACTGATATGAAAGGGCACAGCTTGTTCAGAAAGGACACGCAGGGGGGAGAAAAGTGTGCGTCAAAAATGTAGATCTGCTCAGAGAGCCATAAATGACAGGCAGAGAGACCTTTGAAAATCTCTGTGTGACAAATAAAGGCAAAAGAAATAGGAACAGGATGACTTTTCATGTCTTTTTTGGCTTGCTAAACTAGGAGGACGGAGTGGATGGGGCCACCACCTTGGGGGTGGGATTGGGTGGGTGGGATGTTTTTCCCTAAGCAGTGAAAGACCTGGCCAAAGCACAGCAATAGCTATGAACATGAACGAGCCTCGCTTAATTAATAATGAAATAGAGACCATGTTTATAAAACTGCAATCAGTGATGTAATCTCTTTGCAAAAAAAAAAACAAATCTTACTGCTGGGGATGACAAAGCAGGGACACCCTATTTTGAAAACATGAAGACTTTCCTGCTCTGTGCTCTACGCTGGTCATGCCTGAGCTGGAGGTTTGGGGATGAAGAATCCTATTGATAAGAAAAATGTGGTCCTGCTGGAGTGACTGTGGAGGAAAGCAATGAGAAATCTAGCAACCATGGCCCACAATGAAAGGGACAGGGTTTGGATGTATGTTTGCTTCAGTGGAGACAGAAAGAACCCGCTGATGCTCGTGGGAGGAAGGATAGGGTGCTATTTGTCCTTCTCTAAATAGCCTTTGTGGAAATGTTGGGCTCTCCAAGCGCTGCCCTCAAGTGAAAAGTCTCTGAAATAGCTACACCCTGGGGAGACGAAAATGTTTGTCACTGGGGACTCTTCTCGGTATAAGTGATTACATTTTACACACGATTTGAAATGGACAGGAGCAATCACATAGGCACTTAGCACTGTTCAGCCACTACCTCGTAGCTTGATAGTTTTGTATAGCTGTGTACACACCGAGCAAGCATCTCACAGCACTGCTGTTTATTGGAAAGCTGCAGATTTGGCAAATATTTCACTCTCTTATCTTGAAGTCATTGGGGCTCATAGCTTAATTTAGGATGACAGAGTAACAATCACATCAGCCCATACATAAAATTTCTGTAGAATAACAGTCATCCCCAGAGGAGCTGAACTCAGAAAATGATCTCTTGACCTGCATGATCTCAGTGACCCTTCATTATGCATCGATATCAACAGAAAGATCGTTCTCCCATTTCCATGGCAACTGTACGAGCGAACGGCAAAGCTACCAAGGTCAGGCACAGAAATGGGGAAAGAAAGTAATTTTCTGTGTAATGGTTCATATGAGCCTTAACTGCAGCGCTGGAAAATAAATAGCCATATCCTTGCTTGATTGCCTATCTCAAATGTACATAAGAAGAGGGGGAAAAAGGAATTGCTACAATACCACGACAGTCATACCATGCTGCTCCCTGTTTTGGCAGAGCTGCTAGTGCTGGTGCTGTGGGGGACACAAGCTGCAGAGCAGGATCCAGGTCAGCACTACTGCAGTGCCAGGAACCGGATTCCTTACTAAGCTGATTTTAAAGAAATCCAGCAACATGCAACATTCCTCAGGGTTGGCTACGTTAATGTCCCTGCTGAAGCTACTTCACTTACAGAAATGCCCAGCAAAAAATCAGAAAAATTCCAACACGGTGTTTCCTGGTTTGTCAAAATGAAGGACTTCCCAAAAAGTGGCTTGATTTCACACATCTCCCCATGAGTGCTCAATATTGAGCACTGTCACAGTTTAGGATGTGTTATGAAATTGAAATCAGATGCTGTGTTCATTTTTTTTTAATTTCCTACCTTTTGAATCTACTGAGAATTTGCCAATTCTCCTGGTCTGTATAGAGAGCTCAAACAACACTTACAACAAGTCTCCTTTATTCTCCTCCATACATATTTATGTCTGTCTTATGCTGCTAACCTTTTTGAACAAGCAATATCTCAGACATTATTATTATTATTATTGGTTATATGAGAACAGCCAGGGTTTCTTTGTTCTGTTACCATATATTGGATATTCCTTAGGGGTTTTTTTTAATACCTTTATTAAAACACGGCAATGAACTTGAGAGGGCTGCTGAAGGAGGTGTGTGTAAGACTCACCCAGGATAATAAAATAGGGTAGAATCAAAGAACATGGCTCTTTCTAGGGTAATTACAATATCTCGCTTTGGAAATCTCACTATTTGTGACAACTTTGTGCTCCTAATTAGGGTCTGAATTAACTGCCCTTTTGATTATCTTTAATATCAGTTGAAATTAAAAGTGCTTTTCATTCCACTTCTGCTGATGTGTATGTCTCTGCCTCGCTTCTTTTTCACTTGAAAAGAATTGTGTGTAATTTGCAATTTCCACTTCCAAGACATCTGTAACATTGGTAGAGTTAATGGCTTTTTTAATTTAGTTTTCTGAAGATAGATAGAATCAAAAATCCTATCAGACTTTTAGATACTAAAATAAGACCTTTTTTCCTATTGTAATTACTTGTATTTTTCATTTACTTTATTTGGAGAGATCACTCTGAGGAAATATATAAATTACACTTAGCTAAGAGCTCTGTCAGGCTGGATAGTGATTTACATAGTTGCCAACAGCTCTGCACTAGGTGCTTGTTAAAATAAGCATTTACTTTATGCATTGGCATAACTATAATATTTGTCTTATCATTCTGCATAAGGCTGACAGAAGTTTTAGGATTACAAATGGACCAAGGATGTAGATGCAGCACTTCTTTAAGCAAATTCTTAAAGTTATTGCTGTTTGCAGTGAATTGTGCCCTTTCATGATGAACGATCAGCAATTAATTGGTACTCTGGTACCAGGCATAAAGCTCTGTCTCACACAACACAGTCCTCCTCCCACTGGCATTTCGCATCTCCAAATCACATACTGAAGGTCTGGAGTCTAAAAGTAATTAGGGCTTTTGACAAATGAGGGCATTTTAAAAAACAACAGAATGAGAGTTTCCAGGGTCTTTTTTTTTTCACTGTAGATTTCAAAAAACAAAGAAGGATTTCTGTTATTTTAAGAGGCACAGGAGCCTAAATCCATCTTGGTACAAAGGAAGAGTTAAACCTCTCTGATGTCATCTTGGACTCCTAATGAAGGGAGGCCCTAAATCCTGAAAGACGTGATTTACAAAGCAGAGCATGATTGAAAAAAAAAAGAGAGAGAGGAATGGGGGAAAGTGAGAGAGAGCGCGAGAGAGAGAGAGATGGGGAGGTGGAAAAAAAAAAAAAAAGGTGGTTAAATGACTTTCCAGGGGTCACACAAGGCAGCGGCAGACNAAAAAAAAAAGGGAGGGATGGGGAGAAGAGAGAGAGAGAGAGAGAGAGAGAGAGAGAGAGAGAGAGAGAGAGAGAGAGAGAGAGAGAGAAAGAAAGAGAGAGAGATGGGGAGGTGGGAAAAAAAGAAAAAGGTGGTTAAATGACTTTCCAGGGGTCACACAAGGCAGCGGCAGACACTTGTTTTCTCTGGAGTACCAAGCAATGTCCTCCAAGCCATCCAGCGCTGTAAATGGCATTGCTCTGAAAAAGACATTTCAGAATGAACAGATGTTCAAGTAGGCTCCTGGAGCAGCCTTTATGGATATCCATGCTTCCAGAGAATTCATTCATGTGAAGCTATTATAATAGTTTATTAATGATTGATATGCCAGACAGATTCTTTTAACTGCAATAATTGCAGTTTTCATCAAGAAAATTGAGTTTGCAGATCCAGGAGAGAATTTGAGCTAATGCATTAGTTCCTCTAAAAAACATCGAGCTATTTATAAATGAGATGCTTGGTGAACCACTGATCCTTTCAAGGGAATGAAAAAAAAATCTACACACGTGAAAGCAGAGGAAGATATGCCCATAAATCAGCAGGAGTATCTTCAATCCAGAAAAGAAAAGAGAGAGAGAGAACAGGGACTTTATGCTAGCAGCTAAATATGTGCAGAATTGAAGATAAAGCTTTGAATATGTCAAATGTTCAGACTACGTAAAGAAGTCACATTCTTTTTAGATAATTTTGGAAGAAGGACTGCCTGCTTTGTTCCTGTATGTCACAGCGTCAAGCTTGTAATATCACCTCTGAGCTGCCTCCTGGGTGTCCAGAGGACTTCAGGAACTGTTTTGGGGTGCTGCGTGACCTTAGGTATGGGGCCACCAGCGATTTGTTCCCAATAAATGTCATACAAATCCTGATGTGAGGTGATAGGAGGTGGCCTTGTTTCAATCTAGTGCAGCCTCAGTCTCCTGCAGAGAAACGTCTTCACCTTCAGCAACAGCTTTTACCATTTATCAGGGATTGATAGGTGGCTTCAAAAGATGGGTCCCACCATGAATCAATAAGCCCGATGCGGGTTGCTAGTTCCTGAAGGGGAGGAATAGCTGAGCTTGGTAGGGCACCTTCTCTCCTGCCATTGCTCATTCTGCTATCGCATTCAGCATCCTGCCTTCCTCAGGCTTCTCCTAAGCTCAGCTTGTCCCTGCTAGATCAATTCCCACGGCAGCTGCCTCGCACCAGTTTTGTGCTCCTAGCAAGGTTTCAGCGTAGTGATTTATTTAAGCACATTATTATAAGACTCATTCCTTCCTGACATTCAGATATAGAAACAGATACGTCCTAACCCTCTTAATGAAAAGGACTCTGATTTATATTACAACAATCCAGCACCTCTTAAACGTCAAATTCTCATGGTACTTTTTGTACCTATAGGGGTACACTGCGGAGCCTCCTATGTGAAATATATTTTTATGTAAAATATATTTACTTAGCCGCAAATACCCGTTTTATTTTAATCATTTAGATCTAACAGGTTGAAGATATTAAAACTGCAAACATGAAACACCTGCTTTCTTGAAAATGAATGACACTGNTTCTCATGGTACTTTTTGTACCTATAGGTGTACGCTGTGGACCCTCCTATGTGAAATATATTTTTATATAAAATATATTTGCTTAGCCGCAAATACCCCTTTTATTTGAATCATTTAGATCTAACAGGTTGAAGGTATTAAAGCTGCAAACATGAAATACCTGCTTTCTCAAAAATGAATGACACTGTTACAGAGGGTTCTTTTTTATAATGTCCCAAGCCACGTGCTGCAGACTGCAGCCGAGGCAGCCATTCATCTCCTGCTGCTGTTGCCGTGTCACATGCAGCAGCCGTGAAGAACTGCGGCTCAGAACGCCTGAACCAAAACCCTCGTGCACACACATATA
>VWPW01004601.1:0-66951 GCA_013389825.1 Crypturellus undulatus | reverse complement strand
CCTTTCCTCAGAAACATTTTAGAGAGAAGAACTGCAGAAATCCCACCTCTATACAGTGAAACTCACTGCTGTCATTCCACTGTCAGGTCTCAGGGGTACTCAAGGACTCTTGGAGACTGGGGTGCCAGCAGTCTGCAGGCTGGCTAAACCGTCAGCAGGTCATATGCTTTTTTTTTTTAGCCACTGTTAGTCACAGAACGGTTGAGGTTGGCAGGGACCTCTGGAGATCACCCAGTCCAACCCCTGCTCCAGCAGGGACACCCAGAGCACGGGGCACAGGGCGGCCTCCAGGCGGGTTTGAAGATCTCCAGAGCAGGAGCCTCCACAGCCTCTCTGGGCAGCCTGTGCCAGGGCTCGGACACCCTCACAGGAAAGTTCTTCCCCACATGGACGTGTGTCGCAGTCATGTTGGCCAAAAACACAAACAACTGGCCGAGATGCAGCACAAATTACACTTTGTTGCTGTTCTAGCGCATCATTTATACAGAGCTTGCTTTGTCGCAGTTGCTGCCTATTGGTGAGGATGGCAAAGAGCAGAGCTGGTAACAGGGTGGTGATTGGACGACCCTAGCTTGCCCGGGACAACCCCAACTGGCAAGTTCTTTCCCTCCGCTCTGTGGGTGAAATTTCCCCAGACCTGTTCACAGCTTCCTGCTCTCTATGTGCCTCCCCTGTCCTAAGGGTAAACTCTGACTTTGTCAAGGTTGACGCTCTCCGTCAGGGGAGCCAAGGATTCCACAGAGCTGCTGTCGTCCCTGACAGAGGTGGACACCATGGAGAAGAGCCTGGCCTCATCCTCCCTACAGTCACCTGTCAGATAGTTGAACATGTTTATCAATCTCCTCTCAGCCTTCTCTTCTCTAGGCTAAACAGGCCCAGCTGGCTTACTTTTTCCTCATGTGACAAATGCTCCAGTCCTTTAATCATTGTCGCTCTCTGCTGGACCCTCTCTAGAAGCTCAATGTCCTTCTTGTCCTGTGGAGCCCAGAGCTGCCCCCAATACTCCATGTGCGGCCTCCCCAGAGCTGAGCAGAGGGGCAGGATCTCCTCCCTCGACCTGCTGATTAAGGTTGTGACTTCTTAGTGTTAACGTTGTGTCTTGGTGTCCTTCCTAACAGAGAAAGGACTAAACATGAGCATCAGAGTTACTTGGTCTTTTGAAACCCACAGGTGCTTTCGCCATCCTTGAGAAGTAAATCCAGTGTAAAGAGAGACAATGATGGAAAACAATTTCTGTAAGAGATTATCAATCACCCCTCCTCTATGCTATAACCCTACCCTAGAATTCAATCTTATTTTGTTGCTTAGACCTTTGATTTTTTTTCTGGAGAAAACCTGGGGACATCTGGAAAATCCAGTAGAGTGCATTATATAAGGATTACTTTGAATAACCAAGGAATCTAAAATACGGATGTGGCCGGGCTAAAGGAATGATCAATATTGCTGCCTGAGCGGGTGATGAGGCCACCCTGCAGACACAGGATAGTGCCCAAAATGTGTCTGGCACTCTTGAAATGTGGAGGACCTTCCTCCCAAGCTGTTAGCTTCTGCAGTGAAGACAGCACTACTGCTTCTATCATTGTGGTTCCTAAATGATTAGCACTCCTCATTAATGCGCTATTGCCCGAGTTCAAGCCCATGTATTTTTAGTCTAAACCCCTCAGTTTAATAAGGAGATACCCAACCGCATTTGTATCTGTCATACTCAACGAGCCAAAGATTTAATTAGACTTAAGACATTATCTTTTGCAGTAGCACTTCATCTCAGTAATTGTCACTGCTTAATATTTTCATTTTAATTATTCCCCTTATTGCCAGTTACTCTCTTCCTTCCAAGGGTTTCCTTGAGGTACACAGCTCCTGCGATTTGAAGCCATGTTCAAGGAACATGATTCCTTACACACAATTAGAATTTGTCAAGAAAAAGAATTGCTGACAGCAGCTATGACTTGACAGGTCGCTCCTTCTAATGGATGGCTCTCCTTCAGCAAATGTGAAAAGATCTTTTCTTGCTGCACAGAGCACAGAAAAGCAGGCACTCGGAACATTTAAGTGTCTCTGAGGGTTGCAGCTATAGCATCTGTCACCCAGCAAGGCACAGAACGTATTTGCTAGTGCTGTGGATTGTAAATCCCCACGAACCTTTCGAAAAGTTTGGCTGCAGATTGTCCTCACTCTGGTTGGAGGGGAGGAGGAAAAAAAAAAAAAGAAGGAAAAAATAAAAATAAAACAAATTTGCTAACGTTATCATAAAAAAAATGGAATATAGTTACAGTGTGAGGTAGTACTGTCTCCTTTGGTAGAAGTATTTCTAGAGCTTGCTTCAAGCCAGTGTTGTGATTGACAAATGGGTTCTGTGAAAATGAACAGCTGGAAATAATCCTTAGAAAGAGATGTCTCAGTGTTCCAAATGGCGTGAAACAGGCATTGAATCACAGCAACAAAGTGCAACAAATGTGCGGCACATTGCAGAGTAATGGGTGACAATAAAAGCACCAACTCTAGCAAACTAAATTCTGGAGGTGCGGTGTGCATTGTTTTAATCTGGGACAAAAGTGGATTGTCCGGAAAAGCAGATGGTACATTTATAAACAACGTGAAATACTGATACGGAGCCATGACATGGAAGGGATCAGTGATTAAATAGACGAGCAATTTGCTGTAGTGCATTTGGCGTGCTGCAGGGATATAACGGATGGCTTTGTAAAGTGCTTTGGAATGGCCAATTACATGGTTAAACCGTACAGATGTTTGCGGCATCATGAGCTGTCGGAGGAGAGCACGCTCATGGCTGTATCTGTCACAAGGAAAATCTTTCTGTACAGCTTTTCCCTTCCCTCACCTGCAAATAAATAACCAAAACAAGGAATGGCTTCGCATTAAGCCTATGCACCCTGTTATCTTTTCAGCGTCATATAAAGTGATTTATGCTGTATTCAAAAACAAGGAAAGAATAATACAACAGCTTACATTACTTGGTTGAGCCCTGTTGAGCTTTTTTGGAAGCACTGTTTTGCTCTCATGCACTGAAGCTACTGTCTTTCAGTCATTAATTTAACTTAACAGAAAAAATGTTATTCCTTCCTCTCAGTAGAGAACTAAGAGACTGTTTCCTAGTTTTACTGAATGAAGACTGAGCTTTGACAAAGGAAATGAGTAAAATGAAACAAAGAATGGGAGAGAAAAGCTAAGAAATATTTCTAATTATGTTGTAATTGCTTTCTCCATGGATGGTTATGATAGCTATCACTTCTGGTTCGCCACCTTCTGAAGTGTACACTTTATAAAAATGATACAGATTTTGCCAACTCATTGGGCCATTTCAGAGCAAGCAGTGAGAAAATATTCCGTAGGAGTTGGACTTGGCAATTTAATGGAGATTTAAGTTAATGAAACTTTGTCTTTTCTGGACAAATATGATTCAGAAGTGACTAAGCTGTGGAAGCCAGTGGTAGGGCTAAGCACGGTACCTCTGCATTCCTTTCTCTGTCACAATTCCTATTAGCCTCAGAGCAATACTAAAGTCTTTGAAAATTGTATTATACTTTAATGGTAGTAACCAGGAGCCACGTAACTCATGCAGTCCAACAACTACCTCTGATATAGACTTAACTGTGCCCTTCCTGTGCAGTTAAATACACATGCTGGTGACACGTGCTCACATAGATGTCCTTTCTTGAAGTACCAGCTACCTTCTCCTCCCAAGTACTCACAACAATGAGACCCTGAAGGGGTAAACCAGCAAGAGAAAAGCTATTTATTTCCTAATAAGATAGAGTGAGTGCATAGGAATTAGGAATTTACATGCAGCAGGAATAAGTGGGGGAAAAAAAAGAAAAAAAAAAAGATTTCAAATAGTTCATAACTCAGAAGTATAATCATGTGCCTCCTTGAGCACATGAGCAGTTCCATTAATCTGTTTTAATTGCATTAAACTCAGAGAGAGGCTATTCATATGCTTAAACGCAAACATATGTTTAATTAGTCCCCTAACCAAGGGCCTAGGAAGGAGGGATCATGTAAACAAATACATACACATTTAAATGTTTCAAGGTATCTGCTTCAGCATTCTATAAAGAAAAAACATTCAAACAAGATTTTTGGTGGAAAAGTTGTTTCCTCAATGCAAAACATCCTCAGAAATTGGCAGTTAAATTAATATATATTAATTATTCTGCTGAGAGTTGATAGCTTCTCATCTAATAAAGTGTTCAAATATAATCAGTCACAACTGCTACGGCTCATATGCTGTGTATTTGCTTTTAATATGCCTCAGAATACCAGAGAAAAACATGTGTCCTCAATTAAATTGAAATAATAAATGAGAGCTGTTAATAATTCTGTGTGCAGTTCCTACCAATAAACTATTCTTAAAGAACTGAAGTTTCAGATGCTAAAAATCAACCATTTTCATGCACTGAACAAACACTCTGCATCTACCAAATGTTTTGGTATCCAGGCAGTCACACACCGGAGTCCGTTATTCATCATTTAACATCTCTGTTCTGGTACTAATTAATGAAATTAATTTGAATAACTAATTGGTTGGATGTTAAACTATTTTTTCTCTAGTTCATGCAACATTTCCATTAAAGATATACTCTTCTGTACATCAGCTTCTCCAATATTTTATTTTAGGGGGTATAATTATTATTTAGCACTACCCCTCGCAAAGAAAAACACCACTCCAGTGTCTCTAAAACCAGAATAAAATGATCAGCAAAGTCTGATATATTAATGGTGACAAGCAACGTCTGAACCTTAAAGGGTCACTCAGACCGAACATGCTGCCTTTCATCCTGGGGGAATGATTAAAGAAATGAATTTTCTAAAACACTTCCTTTTCTAGCTTTGCCTTTAAGGACTAAGTTTGGGCTTTGGTGAAATAAAGGAAATTTAAAAGAGTAAAATAACTGAGAAAAATGGAGAACAATTCATCTTGGGGCACCTTTGGGGCCGCGCAGTGCCGCCCGCGTCAGCAGGACCTGCCGCCACATGGAGAAACGAGGAACGAGGGCCGTAAATAATTACATCACGTTATTGCCGGCTGTTGCCAAGAGAAACACGTCCTTGTTGGCAATATCCACTCGCGTTGCCAAGGAACTTAATCTTTGGGGAAGCTAAACACGCTCCAGGCCTCGCGCGCCTCTAATGATAAATATCTCCCCTCGCCCGTGGTGTTGTGGCTCTGAACGGCTCTTTTTGGGGCAGTTCCCTGAGTTGATCCGTGTTCAACGTGTAGGGCAAGAGCCACAGCTGAATGATGAACTGTGTGGCCAAACTCAGCCTTTCTCTGCCCTCTCAGACACTTGGTGGAAGGAGAAGAAGGGACTTCATCTTGAGGCCTAATGGCCGCCAGGCCTGCCCAGGGCATGCGGGCCATGAGGAGCCCTTCAGCCAAACCCACAGGCCTCAGCTCTTTAGACTCCAGTATCCACAGCTGCCATTGACGAACAAATTGTCCCAGACAATGAGTCTTCCCACTTAAATTTCATCCCTGCTTGAAAATACAGCACTGAAAACCCTCCTTTTTTTTCAAACCCCCTCAAGATTGCAGCGTTGAGGAGGCCTCTCTATCTCCTTGCCTGGTGGGTCTTATTTCCTTTATATTCTGGGCTCTTATTTTCTTTAGTCTTTACTTTCTGAAATAATGAAAAAAAAAAAAAGTGCCTCTGTGCTACTTTACCGTAGGGGAAAAAAGAAAAAAAAAAAGGAAAAAAAAAATCCACCCTGCAACAACATATATTTCTTGTCTCGCCGAAATCATGCTGTGCCATTTGAATTCAGAGCGTTCCTGGGGAGTGTTTGATAAATCCCTTCCTATTCCCATTCCCCCATAGCTCGTGTCAAGTGAACTGCCCTACCAAGACGGATGCCTGACAGGCCCTTTATTTAGGGCTCGCATCACACGGAGCGGTTTGCGGCCGTCCGTGATTGCTCCCCGCGCTAAATTGAACTTGTTGATCCCAAAACTGCCTCATAGCCGGTGCCGGGAGCAACTCGACGGCTCCTGCAGAGCCTCCTGCGCTTGTGCGGCTTCTCGGCTTCGTTTTGCTCATCTACTCATGAGCATTAACAAGATCTAATGGGCCCCTCGGAGCTTTGCGGGGCTGGAGGCATTTGGGTTTTCCTGGGAATTGCATTTCCAGCGCTGCTGTCAGAACAGACCCCTCTCTTGCTTCTTTCTTGTCTTTTCTTAGAAAAATTGCTGCAAACGGAATGATCTACCACTTTATACTAGACGTATAAACTCCTCAGCTCTGTAAGCAATACTAGCGACAAGAAAAAGAAATCAGTTTTACAAAGGCCTTATTTTTCTCTTTTGTTTCCAGCAATAAGGCCGGTTATTTTCTGTGACAACTTCTGTAGATGAAAATCTAATTTTTTCATGCTTCAGTACTATATTGGATTAGGGTATAAATACTTTCTAAGATCTGATTTGGAAAGCTATTTATCCCGTACTCATTTCAAATGCCTCCTGAGGACACATTTCTGTAATAATATGCACAAAAGAGCTATTGTTTATCTTCTGTTTACCTTTAATTATGTTTAATTGAATTAATTTAATCCTATGAGTAAAGCCGTCCTACCAAAGCATATTTCTGCTAACCAATAATTTCATGATTGAATGCTCTCATATATATCTTCCCACTACTTATTACTTCTCTCCATTACCTTGTTTTTGTCAGGTAAAATCCTGAAACTGGATTTCAAAAAAAAATATTTGGAACAAGGATCTTTTGGTTCAGGGTTTCTACAGAAATCACATTTTCAATAGAGTGCTCCGACACATTAAATCTAGAGCTTACATTATTTAGACCAAGAATATTAAGCCCTGATAAAATGCATTTCTTTTTATTCTATCTCAACTACTCGTAAGTTTTCTTAATATATATATACACATATATAGCTGTATTAAGATGTCTATATATCAGTATGCAGTGTACAGTGTGTATTGAATCAAGTCTTTAGAGTGCAAGTAATGAAATGTCTAAGTATACAGAGCTATCTGTGTAGTTCCTCTTCTGTTTAATGGAGATTGTTCCTTTGTTTTCATAACTCTAATAGACTGTACAAATTGGCATTGACAATACAGTTATTTGCCTGCTAAGGTTCTATATTTCCTCTGTATTTCTGAAGGTCACAGGTACTCAGCCAAACCTGATCCAACAGCCATTCTAATTCCCAATATTTTCATTTCACTACAAAGTAATTATCTTATAGATTTTTGTGTAAACTTATTTACTGTTTTTCTATTCCTGCTGAATAAATATACAGTAACTAAAATAACTTCAATTAGAAAAGTATCACTACTATTGAAAACTTAATGGCATTTTTAAAATTACATAAGTAATCCAGGCATAGAAATGATTCTTTATGTCACCATTTCAGGACTGTGACAGTTTTCAGATCCTGATCATACAACAGCCTGCAACTCGGAATCATAAAACATAAACCATCATCACATTTTAAATTGTATATTCCTGGAGTTATATACATCGTCCTTTTTATATTTTGATACAGCACCTTTAGAAGGTAGAAAATGCAATATTCAGCATCTTACTTTAAACTCAGTATATTATCCTATTAGCTACATGCAATTCTCTGGATTTTAGAAAAAAGAATTTGTCCTTGAGTGTTCAGCTGCAGTCACACGCCTGCTGTACATTTCCCCTGTCACCTCTCCAGCACAGTATTTAAACCTGATACACTCTCAGAAACACCACCATCCCAAGAGGCTCAAAGCACTGTGATACAAAGGAATACTTGGATTTAAGTACACATTGAAATCCAGCATAAGTCTGTGTGCTTTGCAGTATCAAGAGGGTCTTAAAGATAAGTACATGCCTAAATATTATGCTGACTCGGGGCTAGAAACAAGGTTTATCCTCTGAAGGAGTGGAATTGTTGTAATACCCTGTACAGACTGATGATACTTTGTGAGATTTATCTTTGAATATAGCAGGAACCTCTCCATTAATAAAAATGGAAATTGTAAATCGGTGAAAATTGGAGCCTCTAAAAGACAGGAAAACACCTTAGCTTGTGCAGAACCTCTGGCTTTATCCTGTGCAGCATTCAGCTTTCATAAATAGAGGTTCATTGACTTATTCAAGAGAGTAATGTGACACTATTTGACTTCTTCTAAAGAGGAATGCATCAGTTCTTGGATGAGATACCTCCCTTTTTGATATGACATTGAGTTTCAGGTTGTTAACTTACTATAGCACAATTTGAATGAGAAATACTTACTTGAATGCATTGGCATCTCCATGGACCTTGTAGTTTTCTGCGCTGATTCTTGAGATAACTCTTGTCACAGCAATGAGAATACCAATATTGACCTGAAGAGGAACGAGAAAGCCTTGATCAGGAAAATAAGTACTGCACAAGTGAGAGGTGCAAAGTATCCTAAGGGTGTATTGTACAAATAGAATAGGAAATAGGAACTTTGCCTGTTTTCTACTGTTAGGCTGTTATTTGACTTTACTGCCACTGGATTCTTTCTCCCATGCACCGAGTAGGTCTTGCAGCAATTAAGAAGTGATAAGAATCCCTATTCTACAAATAATCTACTCTAATAAACTATCACCGACTGGCAAATTAGACAGAAACTTCAATGTTGTTGGGTTGTGGGGGTGTTCCCTTCTGCTTATACATGCACATACTTCAGAAAGCACCTTTCTCACTAGACTTTATGGTGTACAATTCTGGGTCCTTCCCAAAGTTTGCTTGCAAACGAGATATATTTTAAACTAGCAATAAAGAAAACATGTTAGGCTTGAACTCTGTTCTTCAAAGGCCATACTCTTTTTGATGTCAGGCCCAGCAGAAACATCCATAAAATGAAAAGAATTCCCACCAGAGATCTAGGAAATTTTGAAAAGACTAACGCTAAAAAGATGCAACAAAAGAAAGTTTGCTCTGGAGTCAGAGGTGAAGAAAGAAAGGAATCTTTACCGTTTAAAGGAGATGTGGCAAACACTGTCTTGTTGTGAAAAGACCTTGGGTTTAAAGAAAAAAGAAAAAGAGAGACGAAGAGAATGTGAAGGTGAAAGACATATTTCCCCCCTTCCTGTCCAAAGTTACATATCAGCTACAAAGCAGAATGTTTAGCATGAAGTTAAGAACAAGAAAAGAACAAATCTGTCTTTTAACTGTAGAACAAAAAGAGAGAGAACAGTTCTGAACGGCACTATTTCTTAGTTAAAACTCAATAACCATAATCTATTTTGAAATAAATATTCTAATGTTGGCGGATGAGGGGCTGAATTAAATTGTTTACATTTGATGATGGTAATTTCCTTGATATATGTCAAAACATCTGTCCACTCTTTTAATTTTGGCTGCATCAAGGCAGATCATCACCTGGTGTAAAGTGTGAGCAGAGCTGCAAGAATTCCCTCCTGCCAAGGCTTTAGAGCTGGTCCAGAGCGTTCCCCATGGGAGCTGACAGCCTAATTACAAGTGAACTCATTGTTCGTTCAGCATTACAGAGGTGAATAACAGTTTCAATGCTCAATGGCACTGGGGTCATTCTTCTTTTTCCCACCAAATCATATTCTAAAATACTCCTTCCAACTTGTACAATGCAGTAATGGGCATATTTGAGCTACTCACTTGCATGCTAAATATGTAGGTTGATTGAAGCAGCAAACCATGAAGGTAAAAAAGTTACACTTTCTGTTTCCTTCCTCTCTTCTCCTCCTCCTCTAGACTCTCCAGTCATTTCTGCTGCATGTCCACCAAGCAACCATCCTCACTACTGCAGCTTCCCAGGGGAATGTCACAGGAAAGGCCTCTCTGTAGCCCTCACCTATTTCCCTGCTATCATTTTTCAGCAACTTCATTCAGTTTTTACCAAAAATGCCAGGGTCCCCTTCTAACATTTCCCTGTAGATATCTCCCTAACAGTTCTTCCATTCTTAACTCTTCAGACACCACTATAATTTGCCTTCTGCAAAGCATTTTTAAACTACGCAGATTATGCAAAAGTAAGTTTGAATCAAAAAGAATGGAGCTTAACAAATACTACAAATACTTTGAGATCCTCCTCTTGTCCAGCCAGTGCATCCCTTTTGGGAAGCATCAATACAATATTTATCAGATGAGAATGAAACATTGTAGCGTTTTTTTCAAATAAAAAACAAGGTACTTGTAAAATTAGCATTGAGCTGTTATACTCAAGTACCCAAGTTCTATATTTAAATCTCTTTAAACACTTGGAAGTTTTTGTTTTAGTATTGTGAGAAATTAGAGTAATTTCTAAATTACTCCAAAATAAGCAGATTAGCTATGGGTGTCTTCCTTTGTTAGTGTCTCAGTAAGCAAACCATGGAGGTATTTCCACTGTCACTATAATGGGAAACTACAATAAAGCCATTGAATTGTTCCTTTGGATTTTTTTTTTTTTTGCATCTGACATTTGAATAGGGGTTGCTTAGTTGATGAAATGCTGTATTTTATGTTGTGATGAAATCTTTGTCACAACATTCAATCTAGGAGCATAAACATTTAGCTAAGACATATAGCCCCTATTTCCTACTTTCCTGAAAGGCCACATTGCCTGGCACTTGCAGTTATTTTGCCTCAAAATTACCCACAAACTTAGAATTTACTTGCTTGCAGGCACTGACCACATTATATTTAAAAAAAAAAATACAGCTCGCTACAATAGCATCTGTGCTAGTGCCCAGGACTCCTTTCAAGTCGGCTAATGCAGCCCCAGGCACCCGCCACGCTCTGTGCAATCCGCAGGAGCTGCCAGGTCTCGTTACTGCAGGCTCCATCCAAAGCCCACCGGAGCCCATGGAAAGCGCCCAGCGACTCAGCGAGCTCTGGCTCACACCAGCAGCAGTTTCAGCTGCCTAAAAATTGTCTGATCAGGACTAGAGCTTAATGTGTAAAAAGAGATATCTTTATATATTATCTTTTCTCATCGATATTCTTTCAGATCAGCTTTTTGGACAAGGGAAAACACAAAGTGCATGAGTCAAACCTTATTTTCTTAAAGATGCAGTTCTACTTACAGGAACAGACATGAAAAGCAGAATGTGGTCGGACCTACAAGAGCTACCTACACTTGTGAAACTTGACGTTGCAGCCCTTTGCCAACAGTCCAGCAGGATGTTGTGAAGGTCCCGCTGCAAGAGCAGGACAGAGGCAGTCGGTTTTGTCACAGAAGCCAGAGGAGCAGAAATGCAGCTTTAACGCCCATGTCAAGGTGGCTCTTTTCAAAAAGCTGTTTTTCTGTTTTACAGACTTTTACAAAGCTCAGGCAGAAATACAGTGAGAGAGATTCTTCCCTTCACTTAGGTTTCTTTGCAGGGGTTTCGTCCAGATTTCCTCTGGGTCTCATGAGATTTTTATTGCTTCTTTAGTGCCGTGCAGAAATCCCCTGAGTAAAACCCTCTGATCTGGTGTGTTGTGTCCTAGCCAGGAAAAAGCTTGGCAGCACAGAGGAACTAAAAATATGGATAAAAAGCATATTGCCTTAATTAAATCCATTGACCAGCTTTCCTAAAACCACAACCTATTTTAGGCTCCACTTCAGTTTCAGGCAACGGTACAGAGAGTTATAACAGGTTTCTCCAATCCGAGCTGGAACATACTCTGATGGCATCAGTTAACTTGATCCTTATCACATCATTAGTTGCACATTAAGTTACTGCAGTGCTGCCCATGGCTACATCGCATCAGTAATCACCACTAATCGATTGAGTTAGTTCAACACTGGGAATGGTTTTAGAAAGTTTTATCCCACTCTTAGCTAAACCAGACCAATTACAGAAAGAATAGACCAAATTATCTTGTTTTGGATTTGTGGGTACACAACTTTTACTTAGTATTAACATGTGTAATGTTACAGGTTTCAGAGCTGAAAAATCAGAGTAAACCATTAAGCCTCGAAATTCCTTTTGAGGAATACTAGAGAAATACTAAATAAAAGGTGAAATAGATCTGCGATTTCTCCTTTTTCCTAACACCAATCTTTCATTTTAAATTTCTTACAATCTATTCCCATGTTCTAAAAAAATTAAGAGTTTAGCTCCTGTGATCTGTTAATTTATGCTCTAACCTGCCCCAGCACTTGAGTATGTGCTCAGGTTCAACAACTCTGAAGAATCCTACTCGTTTCAAGGCCTTTGAACATCAAGAGTCCAATTCAGTTGCCTTTTATCATGATGAGTGATGCCTAATAAGGGACACGAGTTGTCATTTTTAAATTTGTGGACCTACTTGCAGAGTAAGCAGCTATTCGGCATAGGAAAATGAGCCTAATTCTACACTGCTACTCATAAAGGTATGAATAATCACCATGAAGCCAACAGAACTTACTAAATCATGTATGATTAGCAAGGATAAGGGGAGAGCATCATCCTGTGTGTTTAATATACCAGCTGCAGACAGTGACGGCAGTCTCCATCCCCAGGTTCCCAGGAGTGTTATATGAAGATATTGATTACAAAGCTGATGACCCTGCAGCGCTGAATTGTGCTAGCAACACGCTAAGGAAATCATTCAGCTCCACAAAACTGCTGCTCAGTAGAAATATTTGAAACAAAAAAAAAAAAAAAAAAAAGGAAAATAACTACAAGGAAAACAATAGAACTTGTCGCTACAGCTGAGTATTTTCATATCCCACAATCAACTGGTTTATGTCTTTAGCATACCCATTGCTCCATAGACACGGATACTTTCTAGAGAATTTCCTTAATTTTGCCATATCTATGGAAACACAGCAAGGTACCAGATGGTTGATAACAAACAAAATCTTCTGCCATAAGGTTTACTGTCTTGTTCCAAAAATTCAGATGCTTTGCTTAAGATTTGCTTTTGAAGACCTGTTTCCTCAGGCCAACTTCAACTGAGATTAATTTGATTTTGGGTTAATTGCAACAATTTTCTTGCAAAGTTGCCTTGAGAGGATGCTGTTGAGGTCTGGGTGTTGGTATTCCCTGGAGGTGTGGGGTCCATGTGAAGTGATCTTTAAATCTTAAGCAGCAGCTAGAAGCCAAAATATACACATGTAGAGGGAATTGTTTCCTTACATTGCTTGACTCAAACCCCAGGAAAAGTGCCCTTTGAGAATGGGAATCCATATAGGGCTGGGATGTTCTGTGAATTACTCCCTAGAAAAGTATGCGGGAGAATTTTTTCCCAGTCCCACTCCTACCACATCATCCTGTTCAAGGCTCCACGATGTCTGTATTGACTGTGAGGCTGCGGCAGGACGAAAGGAGAACGTGTCGGCCTCGACCCTGGGGAGTGGGAGTTGAAAAAAGCAATCCCCCTGCTTTCCTCCCAGCGTAATCCTTTTTCTTGGCAGGGAGAAATTATGGATTAAAGTAGTCAAAAATTGCTTTGTAAGATGTATTTTCGGAGCAGAACACTAGTTCCTGCAACTAGTGGCTAATTTGCTATTTAGAGAGCTCAGGCGCACATGCACACACACAACATCGTGTTTAACCTTGTTATTTCCCTATAGGCACTAACACATTTTTCAGCTAGCATATTCAATGCCCAGAGAGAATAATTTGTCAACCAGCGTGCTGCTATTTTGGGCAGAGCTGGGTTTAGACTATTTAACAAATTGTTCTACGTGGATCAAGCCTGTGAGCTCATTCTTTATCTTTCTCAAAATATTTGTATCCCTACAAGAATATAACTTGAACTGTCAGATATTGTATGTCATAAGTGATAGCCAGAGAGTTAAACCCTTGCTTTTATGGCAAGCAGCTATGCACGGAAACTGCTGAAGTCTGTGCTCACTCAGGCTGCTAAGTGCTTTACTATTTGACGTGTTTTGATTAAAACCATCTTTGGACAGGAGCTGAGAAAGGTTTGATTTTACTGGTTGCATCTCATTTCCTCTGCTGTAGCTAAACAATGGGCAAAAATCAAGTGTGATGCGATAAGAAGACGCTTGAATATTACGTTATTTTAAATGTTCTGCAGTCATCAATACCTGCATGTCTTTGAATACAGAATTACATACAGAAGACAAGAAATTAAGCTTGCTGGAGTACAGTCCAGAGCTGTTTAGTCAATTCTAACCCAGTGATCAACATTTCTTATTTGTTTTACCTTTCACCGAGGTAAAAGATATTCTACCCTAACCGCAGAGCGACTTGCCAGTGCTGTTGTTAATCATTTGATGAAAAGGCGAGCATGAAGCGATTTCTGCAACATCAATATGCCAGCTTAAATTAAAAACAGGAAAAAAAAAAAGTTTCTATAGCCTATTTCTATAGCCTATTTCAACACTTGTAGCCAGAGTGGAAGAGGTGTTGGGCTACCCATGACCAGTGCTGATTTAGCCATCTCTGAGCCCAATGTCNAAAAAAAAAAAAAGGAAAAAAAAAATAGTTTCTATAGCCTATTTCAGCACTTGTAGCCAGAGTAGAAGAGGTGTTGGGCTACCTGTGACCAATGCTGATTTAGCCATCTCCGAGGCCAATGTTAGGGTATCCATTGAGCTGAAAATTGCCTGTGATCCCAAGGGTGATCCTGGCAGCCACCTCCTGCTTGCCAAAGAGCTATAGGAATACGCGGTAGTAAACAGTGATGGTCTGGGAGCAGTGGCCATATGTAGAGCTCTCCCTCTCTGTGGCTTGTGAGGATGGGCGTTTTGGGGAGAACCTGGGGGATTTCTCTGTCTGGAGGAGCTGGGGATGTCCCTGGGATTTCCGGGGAAATTCTGCCTTTCTCGGGGAAGTAAAATCTGGAATCATTGGCTTCCTGCTGCTGCTTCTCCAAGCGAGTAATTGGGCTCTCATTTTGAGCTGCACTTTCCTAACTGGCACAGTAGGCGCAGACTTGGGTCTAGATTTGGGCTCATGTCTTTAAAATCTAAGTAAAGCTTTAAGGAAAATACAATTCCACTAATTAACGGGTCTGCTTCTCCGACATTACAGCCCACAGCAAAAATCATATGTAACGTGATCCATTACAGGTTTGGAAATGCAGGAGAGGAGTGATCTCCCACGTAATCCCTGCAAACAACCTTGCCTCCTTAAGCCGTCAAGGGAACAATTCACTTTAATTGAATGTGTGGGCATAATTAAACTGCTGTAGGATATTCGGGTATCCGTATGTGAGTCATGAACCTGCCTCCTCCTTGGGAAAGGTCCTTCCTTATAAGTGACACCGGTGCCAAAGACGGCCACACGGAGCCTTCGCAGCCTCGGCCAACACGTCAACCCTGGAGCTCGCCTAGGGGCTGGCGCTCGTGCAGGTTTCTAACCCATTGCTGTGATCCGCTGGCAAGTGCTGCCGAGTGTCATGTTGATTGAGAGCACCCCGCTTTCATTTAGGAGAGTTAGCTCTCTAACAGCTAAAGCCTCAAATACCAGTGGGATAGAGTTGGCCTTTCAACTTCTAATGTCCTATATAAAACACAAACTGCAGAAATGGTTCCTTTCGGGGGTCTTTCTCAGAACCAACAAAATTCCCAAGCTTAGTCAGTTCTGTCTAGTTATTAATGATCCCAATAAGCTTGTTTCCAAAAAGGATTGTCCCAGAATTTTAGGCTGTACTTAGATCAGTGGAATGTATAGTGTGAGAATTAATATGCACAGATGAATACAGTCACGCAAAACACTAAAGCTGGAAAATAAACAGAATAGTTCAGAACCATTCGTCTCTGCAGTTCAGTTGAGTTCAATGGCCTGGACAAAAACTGACACAAAACCTTCAAGTCGGTCCTGGAGGAGCGGGGTCACCTACCAGAATTACAAACAGTGCCGGTGCCACAAAAGCCCAGATTGCTCCGTTCTCCAGTGAAAGCCAGCAGCTGCAGACAAAGAGGAGAATGATTTTAGATCAAGCAGTCATTTAATTAGTCATGTCTTTAAACAAAAAGAGTAAAAGAGAATGCTAAAAGATCGATGAATTTCAAAGGGAGGTTGATAGCACATCAGCAAGGGCTTCCTGCTTCCCCACAGCCACAAGGACTGAGGCAGGAGCTCTGCTTTGTGTCCTGCCAGGGCAGCTGGCTCTGACATGCCTTGGCATGGCATTAGGGACGGAAAAAGAGAAAAAAAAGGCAACGTATTATCTGTTATCTGTTGGCCTGTACTGGATAGGGTCCTTCATTTGTTTGCCGTGAGCACTGCCACTGTAGCAAGAGAAAGCTTTAAACTTTTCTTCTTTACCTATCTGGGAAACATGATACAAAATCTTTCTTACATCAGTGACTATAAAAGCTAATTTACCACACAGCAAAACAACAACTGTTGTGCCAAGTCTTTTGCATAAACTATTGTAAGACTGAATATTACGGTATTCTCAGATAAATTCAGTGTTTTTTATTTTCAATTTAGACTGGAACTCTGTGCAAATTTTTAACAATACCAATCCTAAATCTCCAGGTGTTTCAATGGAGTTCTTTTTAGAAGAATAAATATCTTTAATCAAAGCTTATTCTCATCTCATTAGCTGTGGTCCAGCCTGTGATTTACTCTGCCTGTGGGATAAGCAGAGGTCACTGCAGGTGCCCTTACTCCTCTGCAGCAAGAGGGAAAAGTAGACAAAACATCTCAGGAGCTTATAGTGCATAAATACAGATGTTGCTTCAGCTGTGAAAAGAAAACTTGAGACTTCTAGATACAAGAACATGTCTACAAAACACCATGTTTCTGTTTCACATAACCTGTCTTGCTACCTGTCATCAAGGTGGNATTTAGACTGGAACTCTGTGCAAATTTTTAACAATACCAATCCTAAATCTCCAGGTGTTTCAATGGAGTTCTTTTTAGAAGAATAAATATCTTTAATCAAAGCTTATTCTCATCTCATTAGCTGTGGTCCAGCCTGTGATTTACTCTGCCTGTGGGATAAGCAGAGGTCACTGCAGGTGCCCTTACTCGTCTGCAGCAAGAGGGAAAAATAGACAAAACATCTCAGGAACTTATTTCTGTTTCACACAGCCTGTCTCGCTACTTGTTGTCAAGGTGGTGCTGAACTATGGCCCTGTTGCAAGGTCTGAAGGGGGATCCTGCCCACCACATTTTTTATTCTTACTGAACTGGCATGAAGATATTTTCATACTCACTTGTTATTTTCGCCATAGCTGTTTATGGCTGATGCTGCAGAAATTATGCAGATCACCATTGGGCAGCCTGCAAAAAGTCAAAATTGGCAATATTAGTAACAAAAGGGCACCTTGCAGCACACGTGCAAGCTCAGCTAAATTGCACTAGGACAACACAACAGCTCAGTTATTTTAGAACTGAATCTAACTCAGAGTCCTTCCGTGTAATATAATGTTTTAATCAATTAACTTCAAGCAACAAAATGACTTTTCAATAAAGCAATAATTAAAAGTTAAACCGTATTAGTCCTAATCTCATCAAGAACCTGTGGGTTTTTTTAACCCCTTTTTTAATAGAATTTTTATCTCTTGTTCTTCAAGATGTGGTATTCTGTGGCTAACATCACGCTCATTTCTTTTAACCATTCTCCCCAAGCACTTAGATGCCCAAACAAGATTTATTTTAACACAAATATAAACTAGCCCTGCAAGATTTCTGCATTAAAGGAGGCTGCATTTCCAGATGGGCTTTGACAGCTCCATTGGGCTGCGTCCTGGGAGGTGCACGAACGCCTGACGGGATTACAAAAGAATCACCCAAGTCGGACGGTTACGGTGCCGCTCCCGGGGTAGTCACACGTCTCAGCCCGCAGCACCGGGACATCCTGTTGGGCCACCTCAGCACATCTTTCCAAGCCAGGAGCTGGCAGGGCAGCAAGGCTTTTCTTGCCAGTAGTTTTGAACACAGTAAAAACCTCATCTCTTTAAATATTACATGATTGTCTGTTAATCCCTGCATGATTTAATAAAATCTGAAGTTTGGGGCACTTGTATCTTACAGAATTTAATAACCAGGTCCCAGATAGAGTATTATATGTGATAGCTTAAAGCAAAGTACCAGTTTTCTTTTAAATTTGACTGTTTTTTGCATGAGGTTTTTTACAAAATTGACAGTTAATTTCAGCTGACTCTAACCAGCGTCATGTTCAGAAATTCCTGTAAATTCTCCTGTAATGGTGAGTTACAGGAGAGCTGCAGTTTTTGGAAGAAATATGTTTCTTTTATGACTGCGACTAGAAACAGCTTGCATTTATAAATGAGGAAAATAATCATTGGAAAGAAGCATCTGCAGCTGTTGTTTAGGTGTTAGGTTTTGAAATTCCTTCAGCAGATTGGTGTTTAGCATCCTGTGGACTTGTTTCTGCTGTTCAGTGTTCACCTTAGAAGTTTTATTTGTGTAAGACCTAAGCAAAGACCACATTTTAGTTTACTAACACATAAGGGCAATCCTATACATGCATGAATCAAATCAAGAATAATCATATTCCACAGAGCAATTAAGCAGAACTAAGTCCATCTGCTGAAACCCTTGATGCTGTGAATATGTGAGCGAACTGCACTAGAAGTGACTCAGGTAAATCTGCATATTTCCAATATGATCTTTGGTTAATGAGCAGACATAGCTTTGTTGGTCAGTAATGTTTGTCTTTGGATACAAGGTCCCTTCCCGCTGCAAATGAGCTGTATCTAGATGACTGTCATAGGAGCAAAAATACCTGCACTCGACTCTCTCATACATCTCTTCTTCCTTCCTTTTTTCCCCCCAAATCAAATGCTGGGTATGCCAAGGATTTAGCATGAGTCTTTATCAACTTTAAACAGCAGTGAAGAAGAAAATTAAATAGAGAGTTCCTTGGGAAGATAATAAAAGTTATGCGGATGAAATGTAGTGCAGTCATCTATGTAAAAAGAAATGTTCAGTCAAAGAAAGTAAAATGGAGAGCAGAGGTTGCCTTTACTTTGTATTAAGAGGATATTAAAAGGTAGATGTCAATTGAAGCAACAAGATTTTGTTACAATGAAAAAGGAGCACTTTTCCTCTAAGAAACAATCGTTCAATACATTTCATAAAGGTTGAAAAAACATATTTAGCCTCAGGGTATATTAGATTTGATCTAGACTAAAAATTTATGTGGATAATATATTATACACAGAAGTAAATGCACTTGCTTGCTTAATCTTTTGTCAGAAATAATTGCATAAGAGCTGCGAAGTTTAGTCTACATCCATACTAGGTAATCCTAAAGTGCTGGCACTGCTCTGCAGCCGTGAAAGAAATACGATTATGATATTTTACTGTATATCTGCGATGTTGTCTCAGTTAGCAGATGTTACAATATGCTCACCAACTCTACCCTGAATCGCACAATTTCTGCTGCAGCAGGCTGTGCTTTCCGAGCACGGCATCCGATGAAAATGTTCTCGTGCAGCGTTCTGGCAGCGGCGCTGCGGCACGGGGGACATCTGTGTCCCTCTAGTACCCGAGTGATGGAGCGTCACATTTGAATGGGGTAAATCAGCCCACGCAGCGAGCCCCGTGCTGCTGCAGCCCAAGTTCCCCTAGTCTCCCAGCCAAGACAAGGTCCTGCCAGAATCCTGCACGAAATCCAACCTGCAGAGCCGGCACAAACTGCAAACCTGAGCACAAGTCCCATGGCTGAGCAGCAGGAGCCCAAGTAGAGACACTAAGGCATAAATTTAAATAAGGATTAGATAGATTACTCGTACCCTCCTCCTCTTTAGTCTTGAACTTCATATCTAATCCATCTGCTTTAAATTTTTCAGGCACTAATGATAAATAAAATGAAAAATACCTGTAAATCTATATGCTGTCTTTTGAAAGCTGTGTTTTTATACAGGAAGAAACTGGAGGCTATGGAAGCTCTTTAGCAGACAATTTAAAGCAAGTAATTTTAAGACATTAATTCTAAAAGGCTAAATATGTCATTTATAGAGAAAAGTGAAGCGCTAGACACAAATGAAGTACTTTTCTCTATAAAACCTAAAACTATCTATTTGACATTTCTCATTTCTTTTGTAGAAGTTAATTTCAGATGATTTTCCTTTTTTTCTACTGGTTTATACCATATCCATGGGGAAGTCTGGGACTATATCAAGCAACAAGGAGTAAGGTAGCTCAGATCTTTTGACAGCTTAGAATGAAATCTCTATTCTAAGCATGTGTATGTAAAGGAAAAGAAATAGAAAAACAGGGTAGGGCCAAAATGCAACAGAAAAATCTCCAGTATCACAAACTATTTCCCCAGCATTCTACAAATGGGTGGGTGGGAAAAGTTTTGCTACATTAGTCTTTGTGTGTGCTGCTCAATCACCAAGGCAACAAAGTGTTTTTTTTTTTTTTTCCCCAATCAATCTCAAGGCAGTTTTAAAAGAAAGATATTATCATCTTCCTCAAATTGCTCTTCTTTTGAATTACTGACAACTGCGGGCTTTGAGGTAATTTTAGCACCCTTGGGACTAAAGATAATACACAGGAACTTCAATCGGCTCTGCAAATGTGGTAACCTGCACCTTTGATTACTGTTGAATTCACTCTACTGCAGTAGCATCTCAGAAATCCCTGTTACGAGACCAGTGGTGGGTCTAGGGTTTCTTTTCCCATCTACTATCAAATCTTGCCCCAGGTTCCGCCTTGTCATTAATGTAGATTCCACAAACTTTTACGCATGTACATTACTTAACTAAAAATGATGTGTCTGGGGTTTTAAATTCCAAACTGCGTTTTGTCATTATCCCAGGAACTATGAGTTTGCAAAAGCTGAATGCAAATAAAAGTGAAGGATGAAGAAATGAGCTACCTGCTAATATGAGATGAGACATCCTTGTCTTCCACTGCCTTCTATCACTCTCAGTCAGTATAATAATTAGCCAAGTTAAACCCGTCCATTTCTATTAGACCCTGGACGCTGCGGATCTGCGATCGGCTCAGCACAGCACAAGAACGTTTGGATTGCTGCTTGGCAGCAGCGCTCAAGACTAACTTACTCTCACTCTAACTGCCAGAAAAAATAATTTTAGGACAAAGCCTTTTAGTCACCTTCTCCAGACTTGCAAGACTTTATCAAGGTGTAGGAATTTTATGGCATTGTATATGACTTTTCTCTGTTGTATTTTCGTCATGATCGTGACACAACATTAGGAAATGAGCCCAGACTGCTGCTGAAGGCAGGACTGGCTTTGGATCTCTAATTAAACATTTCTATTGAAACATTTCTGTTCATATTTCAGTGGCAATATGCTAGCAATAGGAATTGCTAGGTGCTACCTGACAAACCTAGGCATCCTTTTAAGCTTTCTCAGGCTTTGGCAGTACCAAGCACCTACTAAAGCAGTGAATGCAACGTGGCTTTTGTCTCTAAAAAAAGTTGTTATGCAGCAACTTGCAATACCAGCTCAGTGTGTATTAGTTACATACCAGAGAGAGAATTGTGATACTGCCGAATGAATGAAGGTTACGCAGATATTTATCAAGAGATAAACGCTCCGGAGTGCAGTTGCCTAGCTAAATCATTTCAGTGATGTTTAGACACGCTTCTAGCAATGACATAATGCCAAATATGATTAAGGAAATTCAACATTTAACTCAAATGCAAGGACTCTGAGCTGCACAGAAGGAAAAAAAAAAGGAAAGAAAAAAAGGGAAAATAGCAACACAAGCTATTTCTTAGGAACGTGGTAGGTAAACTGGATTTTAGAAAACATATTTTGTCAAGCTTTTGTAAGACTAATAACTGGAATTTGCTTTCAAACATTAAAATATTTGTTAAAAAAGGGCTTTTGAAAGGTTTTCATGGAGAAATGCATGTTTCCCACAGTCTCAGTGGTATGCTTAATAAACAGAACTTAGCAACAGGTTTCTCATGCAATCCTTGCCAAGAACACTGCCAGAAGAACTGAACATATAAAGTTCTATTGGTGCCTCCTTATTTTGTGATGAAAATCTATTTTGATCACAAAGGGATCGTCCTCCAGAGCTTTCCTAGAAATACCACTGACACCTCTAGGCAGGTGCAACGTTTAGGACTAGGATCTCGTATTCAAATTTCGTGCTCATCCTTTATATTCTAAGTCATGATGCAGACCCTGCCATTTTACAACAAAAAAAACTTACTCAAAATACCAGGAAAAAAGGGTAAAGCGACGTTGTGATATAGATTAATCACAAATTTATTTACACAAGGTGATTAATGACTAAGTGCAAATTAAGTGAATCAAAGCATCTATTGTAAGCAAATGACCGAGTAAAATAAATGCCAGGTAGTTAATTTTTTTAATAGTATTTCTGAAGGGGAAAGTAGATCACTCCTACATTGTACTAAGTTGTTCCACTTGGATTTGTGTTCCATGAGCTTTGGATTCAAAAAAGATCCCAAAGAACTTCTCTAAAACCAGCAGTTTTTCTAAATTTAGGATTGAATCTAGAAGAATCTGCAGATCTCAAATGTCTTCAGCCCTGAATGTGTCTAGATTCTCTTACTGTATGCATATAAAGGATTAACACACTTTCCTTTGGCTGTTTTAAGTAGTGGTTTCATAAAAAGAAAACTCAGTTGGTTTTGAGAAAATGTTTTATACAAATCCACTGCACTAAAAGTACAATAAAATATCTTTCAAATGCTTTTAGCACCTGCAAGTTCTAAGGTGCATCCTCTTGGCATGCAAATTGGTCATTCCTTAAGAAAAAGCAAAAAAGAAAGAAAACCAACGAAAAAAAAAGAAAAAAAAAGTTAAACCAGTCAGGGTAAGGACACATTCCATAAGTCTTATAAGTGACATAAATAAGAGAATGTTGACATAAAGTTATAAATAAATTTCTTAGTTGTTGTTATTCACCATTGTCCTTTAATAAGTATTAATCCTTTCCTTCCATTTCCTTGGATAGTTTAGGATTACCTAAATTAATCCATACACCTTATTAATCTTAGACTGCATTAAAATTAGCAAGGTGAACATATCTGCTATGAGCAGTACGGAATTCTACTTAAGTCCAGTGTGATTGTGGCCATTTTCACAGTAGTTGTTCTAATAGATAAAATGGCAACATGGAAATGTCTGATCATAAGTTTTATGAACTCAAGAAGGTAGCAGGAAGGAGAATTCTTTAAATCAGTACATTACAAGCACTGGTGTTTTAGGAGTAGTAGATTAATGCATTACTACATTCCAAAAACCTCATCTCCTAGTTTCTATCCTGAGAATCTCCATCACATTTGCAAATTCAGACTCAAAACAAACTTGGTGCCTGGTTAAAGCAAACAAGTTCTCCTGACTGAATTAGTCTGAGGGAATGTGCACTGAAGTTCATTTTTAACCTCTTTTGCAGAATCAGAAGTAATTTTTTAGTGCCTGAGTGAGATGGATTATGGGTTGGCATAGGGGAACAATGAAAAGAAGACAAAAACTGTTACATGAATAGAAAAACTTAAAAATGTGCTCCCTCTGCCAAGACTCCCTGAGCATCAGCCATTCAATAGTTCTGAGCGAAAATGTTATTACCTTTCTTTTTAGAGAAATTGGTCAATAAGAAGCACTGTTTGCTATCAACAGTAAAACTAACTCGGGGCTAAAGGGCACTGCAGCTCAGCAAGGCAATTAGAGAACATCTAGACGATGGTGAGAGTATGGTTTGTTTCCTGCATTTAGAAGGCTGCAGCTTATTTTCTGTGGCATTCCTGTATTGTAGGACCACATTTTTATTCCCAATAATAACACTGAGCTTCGTTGCAGCCTCTTCCACTTAGGGATTTGAAGGCACAAAACATGAACTAATGAAGTCTTGTGGCACTCCTGAAATACTCTGCCCGTTTCGTATGTATGGTGATTGCAGAATACAGATAGAATAAGGCAGTGCTATGAGTTAGAACAAAGAGAAAAAGGGAAAAAAAAGGAAAAAATATATCAGTGCAGTGAGACGTCTTTCATACTCCTTGAATTTCTTATCAGGGATCTGATCTGATCTAGTGAGGTCAAGAAATCTACTGCACTGCGAGTACGGTTAGTAAGTATATATTTAAAAGTTTGATTACAGTCAAAAAATACCTATTTTTCTCCAATAAACCTACTCTCAGCAGGCAAACTATAATCATTAAGATCTATGTTAATCTAACTCTGAGACAGGAATCATGGCATGACAAATACATTCATATTTTATTCATTATTAAAAACTATTCTGAAGTTCAGTTTCATGCATGCTCTAAAAACAGGCGATTAGGATACACAATAATATTGTCCCATGGTTAGGAACCTGAAAGCAAGCTACTAAGTGCTTACCCCATCCAATTCCGTAGTAGTATAAGTGCTTGCTCTCCTCCGACCCAAACACTTTGATCACCATACTGTAAAGGTGAAATCCTTCCACCAGCATCCATGCAAAAGCACTCAGGAAGAAAAAATGAAGGAGAATGGCCATGACTTTGCAAGGCACCTGAAAACAAATTAAAAAATAAATATTAATTCTTTGTGATGCAGTCAACAAGGCAGGATTTTTCAATTTTTGTAGTATCTTTTACGTTTACGTACTAAACCCTAAATCACTGGAGTAAAACATTCTTAAAGAACAGAGCACTAAGGGATGTTTATTTTTCTACAGCATTTTAAGATAGCTTTGGAGTGACAAATTCTCTTCCTATTTCACAATCAAAACAAAAACCATTGCTAAACCTGCTATGGCAAGCCAAACGGGTTGTTTATTTGTGCATGAGCAGTGCTCTTACCGGAGTCTACAAAAGATTTAAGAACTTGAAATGGTGGGTTCAGCTCTCTGCTGAACACAGCAACTATTGGGTGGTCAAGAGGTGGTGGTACAAATGCTGTCCCGTACCCTATTCTGTGATGGGGAGAAAACATTCAAGCTACCTTTTCAATACTGGAAAGTCAATATTTCACCTAAGTTTGAGATAAAAATGTAAGGGGTAGCATGTTTAACCTGATCTTTAACTTCATTTTGCCAATCTCTTCCCTACTTGCTGCTCTTATTAAAAATAGGATCACTCACAAATTAAATCTTACTGTATTCCAATTATGTCCATCCAGGTAGGAAATTCAATGAAAGTCTCATTTGCTCCTCCATCAGCAGCACTAATATAACCATTTTTTAAAAGTTCTGCAAGCTGTTATTAGCTCTCAAGCCCTGACTGCTCTGTGTTGGTTGTGTAGCTTGCCTGCCTATTGGAAAACTATCCCATAGCCTGGAGGATGGACGCATCCAAAGCCTTACTTGAAAGAGCCTATCTAGTGAGTAAGGCAGAGAACTGAAACTCTTTACAGACAATTTGAATCCTCCTTGATAGTCTCCTGAAATGCTGGAAATAGAAACTAGTAAGAAAGCTCAAGCAGCAGAGAAATGCCATCCAGTGAGGGAGTCCAACTGGATGAACTGGAGCATCTGCTTCAATGTAAGTTAGAAAAACTGTTTTGAAATGAAATAAATGCTGCCTCAACACATCCAGGAATGTCAGCACAAAGACAGCGTAGAGAGAGGGAAAAAATTCCTCCTGAGTCAGGCTTAGGCCTGGCCCAGAAATGCTTATGGGCTTATGACTAGGGGGAATGCACGGCTAGGTTTAATGCCTGGCTTTTCCCCAAGGGCTGTCATAGCAGCGCTCTCCAGCTATTCCTCAGAGAGATTGCTATATATTTTTTTCTAAGTCTCCTATCAACCTCCCTAATGCAAACAGTAAAATCTAATCATTCCTCCTTGCCCGCAGCTCCCGTATTCACACAGCATGTTCTCCCTTTACCACTAATCGCTTTTTGAGGCTGTCTCACCACAAGTGGTTTCACTCGTCATGCAGTCATTGAGAAGCTGTGATCGCCAGGGATCGTACCACAAGATAACCTTGTTTAATTGCCTTTCAGTTAACACACTTTAAACACTTTATTGGAACGAGTTGCAGCTCTCTCTCAGGTCTGCATCAGTCTGCTTTGTGTGTGTCCTTCTGTGACACATGGAGTTTCAGAAGGGTTGCTTGTATGCGGACCATACCNCATTCCTCCTTGCCCACACCTCCCGTATTCACACAGCATGTTCTCCCTTTACCACTAATCGCTTTTTGAGGCTGTCTCACCACAAGTGGTTTCACTCGTCATGCAGTCATTGAGAAGCTGTGATCGCCAGGGATCGTACCACAAGATAACCTTGTTTAATTGCCTTTCAGTTAACACACTTTAAACACTTTATTGGAATGAGTTGCAGCTCTCTCTCAGGTCTGCATCAGCTTGCATCCAGGTGGAGATCAGTCTGCTTTGTATGTGTCCTTCTGTGATACATGGAATTTCAGAAGGGTTGCTTGTATGCAGACCATACCAATGGGAAGACTTTCTTTTTCTTTTTATCCTTCACCATTTCCCCTCTCAATCTAGAATAATCACACCTAAGGTATTCCTGCAGCTGGAATTGATGGTTTCTGGGCATCACCAGTAGGAACCAGCTTGCTGCAGCAGCGCCTTCAGATGTTAATTAGTAGTTCCCTTTGTGTGTGAGCTTAGCTGCATTTTATTCTTGCCGTGGATGACTTGAGACTTGGCACTGTAATGAATATTAAAACCTTGGGACTGGGTAGTATAATGAAAATTAAAGCCTCCCAGTACCTTTTCATGGCGTTCAGCTGGTTCTGTGCTGGTGCAGGAACATTCCAGTGCAAATCCATTGTGTTTACATGTATTAAAAAGCAATAACTTGGGGTTTAATTCATATAAGGAAGATCTGTAAGTGTTTTACAGTTTGAAATGCTCAATGACATATAACTAAGCCAGATTTGCATATTGACAAAAACAGGAGGAAAAAATCCAGTTAATTTTATCGTAAGGCCATGAAATCCATTTTAATGCCATTTGATTTCTGTGGGAAGATTAGTCCCTACAATATAAATACAGCATGAAGCTAGTCTTGTCAAATGGATACTTTGCATTTTCTGAATAGCCAAACAACGTGCATCATAAAAGAACAGAAATATAAAACACAGTGCAATAGCAGGAGGCTGATCTGCATATAATTTTGTGTAATACCGAGTTGCAGATTTTTACATAAAATCAATAGCTAAGTTGCTACTAATTCTGTATTAATGTCCTGCCTATTAGTCTGAGGACATTCTGACAGAATTGCGTTCTAGAAAAAGGCATTGGAAAATGGGAGACATTATACACTGAAAAAGGCACTGAAAATGTGAGACATTATACATTAAAGAAAACTGGTGTCCCTTGGTGTAACGCACAATGCACACTACTTATAGCAGGATACTTGCAAAAAGACAGTTCTCGTTACTGGTACTGCTCAGAAGTCTGGGAAAATAGAAGAAAACAGAGCAGGCAGGAGCAAGGCCCGTCCTAGTAATGATTTTTGAAAAAGTAAGGCACTCCCTCAGCATCTCCTCCCAGAAAATAGCATTCATTGACAGCCTTAAAGCAGGGAAGTTTGCATGCATTTTCTAAATNTATAGCAGGATACTTGCAAAAAGACAGTTCTCGTTACTGGTACTGCTCAGAAGTCTGGGAAAATAGAAGAAAACAGAGCAGGCAGGAGCAAGGCCCGTCCTAGTAATGATTTTTGAAAAAGTAAGGCACTCCCTCAGCATCTCCTCCCAGAAAATAGCATTCATTGAGGACAGCCTTAAAGCAGGTAAATTTGCATGCACTTTCTAAATTCAATTTAAAATAGTGTTTTCAATTTGAGTGTCTATGTTATTGCATTATACAGAACTCTCTCAAAATATCCTCCCATTTAGTCTATATGATCTGACACAGTCTTGAATTACTGCAGATACCTGTAGCATGAACAAAAGCAGCTCATTTTGTCTCCCTATCTGGAACCCTAAGTTCCCCTTCCCACATTTATGGGAAGGGGTATGGAGTCAGAAACCCCATACAGGGCTATGGAGTTAGAAACTGCTCAATATGCTAAATGCAAAACTGCAAAGAGTAGAAACATGGACTTTGCCAGCCAAACACAATGCTACAGAACACCCCAAATTCCGGTCTAAATAATACTTCACTTTCGTTCACAAACAAGTTCAGGTCTTAGCTTTTTCTCATAGCCTATAAAACGTTGCTAGTTAACTTTTCTTAAATGCACACTGCTCTTAATATTCCATTAAATAAAACCAGTGTTCCCCGGTCTATAACAAAACAGGAAAATAAATGTCAGTAAGAACGTGAATCTGTCTGAAGAAACAAAACTATTTATGGCTGAAAGCTCTAGGGAAGTCATTAGACTGGCATTTGGATTGCAAAGATGTCTTATGGGCTTGACAGTATAGGAAAAGATGCTGCATGTGCAGATATTTTCTATTTCTAGAAGAAAAATAACCTGGTTTCAGGAATAACTGTCTTACTGGATGTGCCATGACCATTCAGGACTACTGTTTTAGCAGTGCTGATATTAGGTGTAAAGGACAAGCTGTTCTAAAAGACAGACATTCCTGTATTTATTAGAAAGAATTTAGTCCTATTCATGGAAATAACTTCAGAGTTTTGTAGTTAGGAGGTTAAAAATTATTCCTGCTCTACTAAAGAATCGTTAGCCACCCAATTAAAGTATCAAAGGTATTAAACCTGCTGTGAAAACTAGTGGGAGCAGAGTATGCGGGAGGTAAAGACACAAGACTAACAAAAAGATGAATCAAACACCCCAAACTGAAGAGACTGAACAATAAAAGTAACAAGTAGAAGATAACATGCACCTCCCGTAAAATTATGATGTTACAGAGATGGTAGAACTGGAATATCCATGGCTTCTGTGAATGGTTTCACTTTTAAAAGCAAGCCGGTGGCATAAAATAGGCCTTCATTTTCACGATATTTGTATTGTACACTATGATAAACTATTGGATATGCAGAAGGCTTTATCCAGTGTCATGGGTTGGCATTTATGGTTTAGACCCGCTACAAATGGGAGATCTTCCAGGAGGCACTTTCTTGCAAACTCAGTCACTCTTTGTAGCACTCACCGTGCCAGGGCTGAACTGAAAGCTGATGAGCAGCAGGATCTGAGCCACCAGGACAGCACAGGACAGGTTGGCGTGGATGTGATAGCGCTGGTTGCGGATGGTGCTGACAGACCTGGCAGAAGGTGAAAAGCTTTATGAATAAAACAATATTCCAAGAAGCACTAACATATTTATGATTTATCTTCAAGTATTTTGATGACTTTTTTTTCATTTGCTTTGGTGGGGCTATCACAAAGTCTTTTGAGTGCTTCTCACCAGGATGGAGTCAGGTTCTTGCTGGCTGACTAGTTTCTTGCATAGTTTGTCACAGTACTGAATGCAGTAGAAAGACTGATTTACACATTAACGAGCTCTGTTAGATAGAATAATCAGGAAACATTTGATCCTGAATGGTGCTGTACTCTCAAGGAAATCAGACCTGAACTTTGGATAAAACATTTTTCGCCTCGCAGAAACTAACCCACACAGAACTGCAGAATTCCTTAGTGTTTTGTTGGCATTTGCTTGTATTAGATGTAAGTGAACCTGAAGAGAATCAGATTATAATTTTGACCTTACTATTATCAGCTTCTGAGTGCAGAAACTGGAGCAACTTACAGGTCTGTGCAGTGCCTGCCTTGACAGAACACTGACCTGGAGCACAACATCCTTGCACCTCTCTCTCCTGGCTTTGCAAAAACCAGCTGAAAAGCAGACAAGAACATGCTTTCCTCCGAGTATTCTGACCTTTCGCTCCTGTTGTCACCCAGAAACAGCAAGCAGAAAACAAAAACATTTATCTGAATTATCTGAACATTTCAGACCTTTTGCATAATTATATTCTTAAGAAAAAAAAAAAAAAAAGTATTAGTAACACAGAGTTTTGGTTTCAACTCGTGCTTTCTGCCGGCCCCTATTATCAGCTTCAGTCATCTCAGGAGGCCTGGGCTGTTTGGCTCCGTGCATACAGGGCTTCCTCTGCACAACAGCACACACTCGTGCCTTTCCTTTGCATCTCATGAAACTGAGATGCCTTTTGCCACTGCTGTTGACACGCCACGTGTGGCCTCTGCAGCAGGGTGACCCAGATTGATGCAGATGACGGCTCCGTGTCAGCTTCGCTCCTCCAGCGCTGCTTTAGCAGAGCCTCGTTAGGAGGGAGCGAAGAGGAACACGAAAAGACAAGCAGCACTGATGCCCTCAGAGCCATTCGAAGAGACGGGCTGTGCTGCCTGGTGCCAATGACTCTAACAGGGAGCTTCACGCAGCCACACACTGGGACACTCGTGCCCAGAAGGTGACCAGGGCCAGTCTTGAACCTGCTGCCTTTGCCCGGCTGCAGAGTCCTCAGAAATGGCCAGATTCCTCTCCACTTACCTCCCCCCAACCACCACATTGCAAAACTTTGTTTCAGCCGTCTAACGAAGCCCTGCTCTCCAGGGAAAACCCACTCAAAGTAGTTTTAATTGGCAGTTTAACCAACTCTATATATGAGGGGTGCTAAGTCCTGTGACAGTCGGCAGGGTCCAAATTCTCCTTCCAAATCTTCTGTCTCCAGTTTCTCTGGGAGGTTGTCAGTCCAGCTGTAGCTCCCTTTGCTCCTTTCCTTTTTAAGCACTAACATCCGCGATTTTCCACGCAGACAAATAGGGAGCAGATTGTTCCCTGTAGCCTAAACATGCCACCAGCCCAGTGCCACATCAGCAGACTTTGGGACTTGGAGTGGATCTTGCCACACATGACACACAATCCAAGTATGACCAAAACAGATCTGGAGTCTTGGAAATAATCCTATTTTTGGAACAAATGTTGCTATTACTTTGCTGAATTGCAGCAGGGCCCCTTTTCTAAAAACTGGCTTCTTCGCAGATGTGCAAAAGACATGCTTGGGCACAGAAAGCAAAACTTGGACGCTCGAATAGGGAAAATGGTTTAATGCTTCAGGAGATAAGAAGCATTCTTTGCTGCGTCCCAATCTTAAGTGCAACTTTGGGCAAATTTCTTCACTTCCTTTCAGATTTGGTCTTTTTAATTTGGATAGAAAATTTATGAAAGATTTTTCGGGGGAAAAAAAAAGCCTCCTAGCTGGGCCCCAAACTGATGCTGCCCTCCTTGTAATACTGGGACTGTGGCTGGAGTCCACTTCCAGCTCCCCCCTTACAAGATCCTGGAACTACAACACTATGGGGAAGAGTTTTTAAAAAATCTCTAAAAAAAACCCACATAGTACGTAAATAGATTGCTATATAAAGACTATCCCATTTCAGGAAATTAAAGTAATTTAGAAATAACCAACCAACTGTTACAAATGCATGTGCAGAATCTAATTAGGAAGATTTTAGAAATAATAGCCCTCGCTTTATTCGGAGGACCTGAAGGGATGCAATCCAGTGGCCTGAAATGCACTGCGAGACTTTCCATACCCTAGTTGCTCAGCTAGTATGAAGGTAAAATTACTCACGACAATATAGCAAAGGTAACGAGCGTGATCGCCAGGCAGAAGATGGACAGAGCGCAGCCAATGTAAGTGATGGAGGAGAGGGCCATCTGGTGTCCTCTTGTTAGCTGCACACGGGGAGAAAAGCAAAATAAAAAACTATTGAGTGATTTATTACACTACAGAGCCCCGAATGTGCCACCCTGCACGCACACTTCCCTCCTCCGTCCCCTTGTAAACAAGGTGATGTTAGTGACCGTCTGCTGCTGCTTCCAGCGTGGGGAATGAAGAGTCTCCTCCGAGCTGCAAGTGCAGCAGCCGGGGCATTCAGCTTCCCGTGTCCTTTAGATTTCCTCTTACGTTTCACAAGTCAGTGTTTCCTCAAAATAACTTAACTTCAACCCCGTTGCGGTGATAGCGTCAAGGCTGAGATGAGATAGCTAAAAAGGTGCAGTTTGTTGGGTGCACTGGGTGCTTTACGGCGCAGGGGGCACTTGGCTACACTGCAATAATTTACAGCACTGTGCAAATACCAGGAGTTCTTCACAACAGTGAGCACCGACAGGCAAGGGGAACCCATAACTCATGGGCCCTTCACAGCCCATTGCTTTTATTTAATGTTTGCAGTGCCTGTGGAAGGAGCTGGACCGACACGGAGTGCGGAAAGCTCCAGGATGGGCCCGTCGCAAGGGATCCAAATGGGGCCCTCCGGTCTCACCCTGGGCTTTACCTAGAGCCACTTCTTGTAGAAGTCATTTGATTTCCATAAACACTTAATCCAGAGCTCCACCGAGCCAGCCAGCCTGCGAATCCATGGGAAAACCTGGATGGATTCAGAGGGGTGGGACGTGGTGTGGCTTATCCTAGATTACTCAGAGTGTATCCTTCCCTTTTCCATGCGAGCACTCACTTAAAGAATGACAAAAAAGGCCCCACCTAACGCAGCGAGCCAGGCAGCATTAATATATAATAACTAGAAAAGTGCTAAGCAGGGAAAAGTTCTCTCATCTCGGAAGTATTTTCAAACATTTATCCTGACTTGAATTTGGATGGAGTTGACATTTTCATAAACTGAATGTTTGGAAAAAAAAGTGCAGTCAATCAAAAGTTTTACTTTTGATAAGTTTGAAATACTGTGTTTCTATTTCAACCTAATTTTACTATAAATTAAATTCCTAGCTGAAAACTCATTCAAAATATTTATTCATTCTGAAAAAAAAAATGCTGAAAGGAACAATATATTTTCCTTTTGTTTTTTTTTTTTACTATAACTGCAGCTAATATAAAACAATCCTTTCTCACAGTTTTGGCTTTAGCATTATTCCCCAAACCCAAATAATACCGAGTCTCCCCCTAGAAATGGATTTCAGAGATTATCAACCCCAACCAGCCCTACCAATAAACTTTAATTAAAATTCCTTCCAAAGGAGAGAAATAAAATGTCATGTGGTTACGTCAAAAAAAAAAAAATCATTTTAAACACAGACAGCAACACTCTGTGTTGTCGCACATATTTTTATAGCAATTATGTGCCAGCTGCATCAAGCCTCGTGCAGCAAGCTGGAGAGCGGCAGCGATTCCGGCTCTCGCAGCGGGCTGAGCGCTATTAAGCAACGCGGCGGCAGCAAAGACAACTGTTGCTATGGTAGTGCCGTTCCGAGGAAATATGATGCAGCTCTTTAGTATTTCTTCTCTCTCAGGCAGACACGTTTCTTGTCACTGACTTGGACAGCAGCAGTTACAGAGACAGAAGATTCTGAGTCATGGACCGCAGCGCCCATCTCCCGTCAGCCCCCAGGGAAGCCACCCGTAACTGTTCTTCAGGCTGTCCTCAAACAGAAATAACCCGTGGGGTAAACTGGGCACTTCAGAAGCAATTTCCTCATGAAAGATCGGAGATTTCCTCATCTCCATCAGAGATTTCCTCTTCTCCACCAGAGATATGTTTGCTCAGAAAGCTTGGACCTGTTTCCTGATTACTCAGACACCCATCCACTTCTCCTGCCCTGGATGACACGGAGTCCTACAAGTCCTACAGCTTTTACAGCTCCAAAAGAAGGGGAGGGAAAAAAAAAAAAAGGGGGGGAAAAAGGATAATCACATAAGCATCCTTTCTGAACTAATTTCTGTCATTACCAGCATGCATCTAAGGTTCTTTCTATGGGTTTTAACCGCAATCTTCTTGCCTTATGTTGTCCTTTTGAAATCTTGAAGACTACAAGACTAAGATACAAGAAGCTAATTTTATCAAAAATGGATGACATTGTAGGCAGGACAAAAACACTGATTGGACACTAATGCTATCAGTGATGAAAATAGCATTAAAGTGCATTGGATTAAACACCGAACAATCTGTGATGTAGTCTCATGAGCCCAATTCTTACTTTTTTCCTAATCCAGGAAAAATAATTCTTGGATTCTAAACGGTTTTGCTTCCTTGACTGCATAGGACATTCTTTAAGTCTGCAGTAAAACAAAACGCGAGGAAGAGCCTCATGCAGTCACTAGAGTCAATAGTCATGAACACTGTTTCTTGGCTTCCATTTCTGACAATCAAAAGAAAAACTCATATTCCAGATAAGAACCCTACCTATTTTGGTTTATATGTGACAGTTTTTACCTGGGAAGCCTCATTAATAGTTTGGACAAAAATCTGACCATTTCATTAGCTGTATTCATCTGAAATATTATATTCTAGTGTTCTACCCTAGTTCTCACTCACAAAATAAGTTAGTGCATTGCCCAGCATTTTAATTCTTGAAACACAAAACCGGGCGGCCTGAGAAATGATCCTGGAGTTCAGGCTCCAAACATATATTTTTATTTTACGATGTTGTTAGTGATGAGAAATGACTGACATCTAACTCCTCAGTTAAAAATATTGCACCAGAAGATGAAAATATATTATTATAATGGGATGGTACTTTCCATGACTGGAATGTCTGGAAAAGGTCAGTTGTGACTAGAAGATTTGCAGTAAGATGTGCGTAAAAAAACTTTTTAATATAGAGCTAGATCAGGAAATCTACTCACTTCTATATCAGTAACTGGAACCATATGAATCACACACTGATAGAACTATCAGAAAGCTGGATGGAATATGGAAACATGCAGCAGCAACAGGGCAGCTTAAAACGTTGGAGCAATGCTCTGCAGCCCTTTGCAGCTATCCCTTGGGTTGCATGAAAATTGCCCTTCTGCTCCTGTGCTCCTCATTTCTGAGTCAACTGAGCCCATATCTTCTCGGCAGAGGGGGTATTTTGGGTTCTGCCCAAGGGAAATGGCATTATGTAATAAACCATTTTTTGTTACTTACTACAAAATATTCCACTCTGCCCATCCCTAAGAGGCAACAGATGAGAGGAAGAGCTGAGTTCTAACCCTTGAAACAAGGGTTGTCATATCTGATCCTGAAAGCATTTGTGTGTCTACCAAATAACAGCTCCAAAATCCACTCACTGAGAGCCTAAGATACCATGAGATAATCAGGTGCCATCCTAGGCTGAAATGAGCTTGAAAACTCTCCTACAAAGCGGCGAAACAAGTTCTGATTCATTTCTGGTGGGGCAGAGGGAAGCGAGGAGAGAGGGGAATGAAAACTAAGGCTCAGCCAGCCCTTTTGAAGCTGCACCCTTAAATTCGGTCTGAATCCAATTAAGAAAAGGATGAATAATTAACTTTGGCAGCCGGAGTGTTTCAGAGACATTAAAACACTGGCCTTGGCTGATGAAGCTAATGGTTTTAATTGCCTCCAGAAAGGCTGCTGAAATTCAATTTCAGTCCAGGGAGGCCTTTATTTATATGTTAAATAATAATAACTATACAAATTGCTGTTTTCCTTCAGCTTGCCAAGCGCTTGGTTATGTACATAGCATTAGGGTTTCTTTCCAATTAACATCTGTGTTTAGGTTGGATTTTCCTCCCCGAGACCATCCGTTTGGTCCTGGGGGGCCAGACCCCACAGCTCACAGGAGGGAAGAGCATACCTGGATGCAGAGAGCCCTTGTTCCCAGCCACCTTCTACCAGATACCACAAGTTTAGAGCAATAAAACATCCTACTTTGCAGCACAGTCATCTTTATTCCCCTTTGTAACAGGGAATTCCCATTCCCTATTAATTAATTAATTAATTGGGAATCTCCTGTTATCCCCATCTGCTCCTGATCAGCAGCAAAGAGGCTTCTCACGCATCCGGGGAAGGTTTTCCTCTAGGCAGCCCAGCCTGGGGACTGCTTATTTTAAACTTTTGACTGTGACATGAAAAACATTAAAATTTTACAAGTTACCTCTACCAAAGCACTAATTAGTATTTTTAAAAGGCCCTGCCGCCTTTTTAAATCATTCTGGGCAAAATGTCCTCAACCAGCAGGTAATCTGCTCTTTGCACTTCGCACGCAGCAAGGTTTCAGTGCAAATTAAGCCTTGTTATGTAGCAGCAAGTGGAGTGTTTTCCTGCCTTTGTTGCAGGCCTAAGGCTTGCAGTGTTCTCTGAATAATATGTTAAATATATTTACAACGAATTATCCTCTCTTCAGCTGAAGGAGCTAACTTTTGCCCGTATGCCTCAAACTTTGCACATCTGGTCTGTGCTTTGTGTTCCAGCGAGACTTGTCCTGCTCTCCAGCTAGGAGACAAATCAGAATATTCCACCAGAAGGGGCAAGAGGAGAAGGAACCCCATGTGGGTCAGGCGGGCAGAGAAACCAGAGAGAAACTCTGGGATTTTCAAAGCAGTTGAGGAGAATTAAGTACCCAGCTGCCAGGAAAATCCAAGGAAAATGACTCTATTTAATTCCCTTAGCCCAGGTTTGGGTTTTGATTCATAAAAATCCATTTCTGCTGCAGGTCTCCAACCCGATCCTGCCCTACGCCAGGGTCTACAGGAGGGGTCTGTAAGGGCCAGCACAGGAGATGGGCTGAACTCCGGGTACCCTGTGATTAAATTTAATGATGCTCCGCGGAAACAAGGCGGGATAAAGGTGCATTCTCATAATATTTTTATGCTGTGTGGGAAGTTCTTTCACGACCAAAATTTAGCTGCCAAACAGCCCAGTGCTTTCATATTCACCATAGAAAGAAAGCCTGTGTTATTTTTTAAGGCATCCTGATTAAAATAGGGCTTTTTTATCTAATACTCTTCAAAAGGAAGAGCTCTTTTCAACATTATACTGCTCTTGGATATTTGTGCTTTTCCAGGATAAAAGAGACTTTGCTTTCTGCTATGCTGAGTGAAATGCAGTAATTGCCGAATGATTCTCCAAGGGAAATGAGGTGTTGGTATTCTGGAGCATTAGACTATTCTTTTCCGTGTTATTCTGTGGATTTAAGGACGGAACCAGAAAGCCATCAAAACCAACGGAGCTGCATTGGTGCAGAAATGGGAGAGCAGAGGAGCAAACACCGGCTGCCATCTAAAAGCCAAAGTCAGTGTTCAGTTTTCAGAAAACTTGAGCAAGAGGGTAGCAAATGCAAAAGAAATACGATGCAAAACCCCACTGTGACGGTATCCGCGAGATAATGTGGCTTTCACATCACAACTTGTTTTCGTCAGGGTCATTTTAGCGGCAGTGCCCTATGGGGGCAACATTCGCTGCGATAAAACGGGGGGAGAGAGGGAGAGAGCGAGAAAGAGCAAAGAGGAAAGTTTACAAAACAACTCCAGAATAAACATGGGCTGATTTATCTCTGCTCATTTGATGGGTGAGGGCTGTCTGAGCTGTCTGCAGAGATCTCTTCAGTTAAATAAACTGTCAGTGGGAATAAACAAGGACCTAAAGAATTGCAATGTCTACCCGGTCTTTAAATATGCAGCCCAAAAGAAATATTTCTGAACTGGTTCACTATTCCTTTAATGCTCCCAACAATGAAAGGCATGCTGAGAAAAATAATTAAGTTAAAATTACAAAAGAGCACAAATCGGAGATTGCCATGTTATTTCCATTTCATAGTCCCATTGGAGTAGATAATCTGAACTGCAGCTGGCTGAAAAGTTCAAGAAAAAGCTCTCATCTCAGACTGCTCTTTTAATGATCTGAGTGCAGGGTTTAATCACTGCAGTATATGAGGCAGGGAAATAATGCTCCGAACTTTGAATTACACCCTATACCCCATCTTTTTGAAGCGTTTGACTGTTAGTTGTTTTCAAAGCAGCCTTTATAACATCAATAGAGGCACTTTGTTCTTTTTCAGTCAGCTATATGTTGTGAAAACTTGCTGTCACACTCAGCTCTATCAGTGAGAAATAAAATAAAAACACATATATTGCCCCAAAGAAGATAGTGTGACATCTTATCTTTTGTAAAGAGAGCTCCACGGCAAAAACCCGAAGCCTCTTCAAAATTCTGAGCTCCCTAAAGATACTATGGGCTGTTTCTATAGCTCCAAATGCAAGATCAATGCTTTTTAAATATTTTCCCCTTTGTACCCACTTCTGTTCTGTCGAGCCTACCGATGGGCAGTTTGAACTGTATCGATTGATCCTCCTTTCTGAATTATGGAACAAGAGCTACAAGCACAAAGGCAAACAGTCATTTCTGGCTTCAGAAATTCAGAGAATGCCTTTAAAAATCTGAACCATTTCTACTACAGCTTGTATAACACCATTACTTTGAGTTAGCACCCGAGCAATTTTTCATGGGATCAAAATAAGATCTACAGAAAGATGCTAAAGTAAATCCACACCAGAAGGATGATCCAGGTCTATCATGTTCATGCAATAGTTTGATTTGTGTGTATTTATTTAATGTTCCTTCTTATTTTTCATATCCAAGCACCCCTGCAAAAAAAAATCTATTGCATCTTTTACCTATAAAATGCAGTGGGGAGACACAGTAAGGTAGTATTATTTTTATTTTTTCTCTTGTAGTTGCTATTAAGAGCCACAGCCCTGAACTATGGTACTGTAGTACTAGGTCCTGTATTATCAGGATTTTACCCAAAATGCTTCCAAACTAAGTAAATAGTCTAATCCAACCCCTTGGTTTGGGTTACCTGCCGATACCCTGATTTTTGCTGTGTTTTCAGAACATGAAATTCCGAGTCCCCACAAGAGAGAATGGGCAGGAGAAGCTGCTGCCGTGGATGGCTCTGTAGTGGGGAGCCCTGAATGTGGCATTAGAACTGGCCAGGGGCCACCGTGGGCCATGGCCTCAATGGGAGAAGCACCAGGACTGGTCATGGTTCCAGACTCTAATTCCAGGTAGAAAATGCGAAAGTTTGAGAACATTGAAAGGACCAAGAACACAAAGCAGTTCTGCTACAGCCCCATGTTTTATAAGCACTTTGATGGAGAGGTCCATCCATGAGTGAACTTTACAGTAGTCATTTTTACACCTTTATAGTGAGAAGAGTTGGGAAGAGCAAAGTCCCTCAGGAAAAAGCAACTTAAGTGAATAGTCTCAGAGCCAAAAATATTACTGTTGTGTCTTGCATTAATCACTTGGGGAAAAAATAAGGAAAATCCAAGCTCCAAGCTCAGTTTTGCTGTAGGGCAATACAAAATATGAAGATTTTGGTAGCATGTACAGTGATTTCTCCTTTAAAAGGATGTTTGAACTAGGTGTCCACCATCCTTTTGCTGAAATGGCGCTTGTGGCAGATGGCACACGCAGCCTGGCACGCTCTGTACTTGGATCACTACAGGAATAAAAGCTGCCAGATGGCTGGCAAGCCTCCTGCAGCAGCACAGAGCCCCGCAGACTGAGGAGAAGGAGTAAAGCTGCCCGAGACAAAAATCACAGCATCCGAATTTCCTTTGGAGAGCTCCTGGAATGCGGCTTACTCCGTGCCGGGTTTTGCTGCTATCTAGGAAGCTCCTTGTGAAACATCCTTCTCCTCGTGTTGTTTTAATGAGGACTTAAGGAAACTGGAGTTGCCTTCCCTCTCCGCTACCTGCTTTCCCTGCTGCTTGAAGGTACCTTTGGGAAGATGCGTTGCAGGTTGAGATTCCTCTCCCTAGACGTGTGCGATTGGAGGGCGCGAAGGAGCCATATGGAAGGGAACTCTTCTCCCATCCTCATCTGCTGCTCCCAGGGTTCGAAGCTGCTGCAAACGGGAGCCCGCAGCGCCCGGCACCGCTTCACTAAACCGCCCCACGGAGCGGGTCACCCTGCGTGCCCTGCACTTGGGCTGCCTCCAGAGCAAACAAACATAACCCGGTACAAACACATCACACCAAATGGATTATTTGTTTTTCCGACCACAGCTATATTAATACACCTTTGTCTTCCTAATTATAAAATTGCAGGGCAGCGGGTATTGCGGGCAGCAAGCACTGAAGGGGCGCAAGCAGGAATATAACTCTACAATACAAATCCAAGCAAGGGGAAAGACAGACATGACTTATTTGCTGTGCAGGATTGTGTTCTAACCTTAATTACAGGGCTGACTGTGTCCCTTATAGAACTTTGCTCATCTTTGATGACGTTTTACCNCACACCAAATGGATTATTTGTTTTTCCGACCACAGCTATATTAATACACCTTTGTCTTCCTAATTATAAAATTGCAGGGCAGCGGGTATTGCGGGCAGCAAGCACTGAAGGGGTGCAAGCAGGAATGTAATTCTACAATACAAATCCAAGCAAGGGGAAAGACAGACGTGACTTCAGGGCTGAATGTGTCCCTTACAGAACTTTGCTCATCTTTGATGGCGTTTTACCTTGGATCTTTAAAATGAATTGATAAAATCAGTTCACAATCACAGATCTCCATAACTCCAAGCAAATGTTATTACTTCCTCAGGTTAAAACCTGCCTGATAAACGAGTCTCAGCAAACCAACCCAAATTTGAGTCAGCCTAATACACATGTAACAGCAGAGTGAAAAACATGCAAATAATTTTGGCGCTGCATGAAGGCAAATTCATCCGCAGGGTAACAGGTCGGTGCCAGTCTAATATCTGAGCATCACATGGTTATAAGTTTTTCCAACATTGTTATTCCCAAAATAAACTTGTTATAACTGCAAATTCGCTTTATCAATTAAGGCAGCTCAGCTGCATATGCTGATATCAAGCTAATCAGCAGTATTGTTAACGCTCCTCTTTGCAATCAGAGTGACTCGAGTGCGTTCAAGCTGTTGCTGAAACAGAAAATACAGAAGGGCCTTCAGCCACACTCATCATTCAAGCTCAGTTTTAGCTAATTCACAGAATTTGCAGAGCTCATTCTCCAGGAAACCAGTGTACAGGGCACAGAGATGGATACCCATTTGGTCATACTTAAGCTAAACTTCCAGAATTTACATTTTCCTTCCCGATCACTTTCTTTCAATTTCTTTTTCTAAAATATTGTACTAAAAGAGCTATTCTGTCTAAGTAGACTTCAGTTCCTGGGGACTATTTACAGCTGGCATGTACTAGAATGGCAGCTAAATTTGAGTAAAGATGGAGCAGAAATATCAAGAACTCACAGCTTGTTCCTATCAGCCTTCTTGTGTTTCTATTCTTGCTGAAAATTAGGCTCACCAGACAGTCTCTCCATAAAAGCAACAATTTGTCACATTCTTCCTTTCACAATATTTCAAGTTTTCAGCAGAAAGCACTGTCATACGCCTGACATCCTATAACCTTGTTCCTATAAATGGCACGCTAAAGCAAAATAAATTCCACAGGGGGCATTTTAATTTCTCTCCAAACCTGATGCGTAAATTATTAACCTAGACCTTTACCTTATTATGAAATTGCAATGATAAAGGATCTTCAGAATATAAGAAGTCATTTATGTTCATGACACAAACTATGTAAATATATATATACAGAGAAATTTCTCTTTGATGGATGTTGATGAAGAGGTGAAAATGATCTGGACCAGCACTACAAAGAGTTCTTTATGGCAGTTCAAAGTGTATCAAAACTGACAGTGTTTGGATCATGCTATTTTTATACAAGTGAAAAAAGCCAGACTTGACCACATCAGGGGACAAAGAGAAGATGATAACCAAGGAGGTTTTTCCTAACTATGGGCATGTCACAATGAGACATATAATTTAAAAACATTTATATACTAAGAAAATATGAGCCTGCATGGGGCCAAGAATAAAGCATGTGCTCTCAAGGCCGAGAATAGCCCTAGAATGCTTTTAGAGTATGCGTGAAGAGGGAGCCTTTTTCTTTCTATTATTTTGTTGGAATCTAAAACATCAACAATATATCTTGAGAGGAAAATTTTAAAAAGCATCTTTTCTTTTTCTTACTTCAGTTTTAACTAAAATAACCATTTTTAAGGGACAGTAATAATGAAACTACAGTGGGGAAATGGGACCCTTTAGAAGATACTGCCCCTCAAGACAGCTCTTTGGCTCAAAGACATTATTTTGCAGCTACCCCAAACTCCAGCCATGCACCCTGCAAAGACGAGACAACTTTCAGGACGATCTGCAGCACTCCCTCATGCAAAGCTGATCATGTTTCCTGATCAAATTTAGCCTAAGTCAGAAGAAAAAGCCACCACTTTGNGGAGCCTTTTTCTTTCTATTATTTTGTTGGAATCTAAAACATCAACAATATATCTTGAGAGGAAAATTTTAAAAAGCATCTTTTCTTTTTCTTACTTCAGTTTTAACTAAAATAACCATTTTTAAGGGACAGTAATAATGAAACTACAGTGGGGAAATGGGTCCCTTAGAAGATATTGCCCCTCAAGACAGCTGTTTGTTTTCAGCTCAAAAACATCATTTTGCAGCTACCACTTTGACAAAACCCTTGTCACACATCTCAGCACTGACAACCAGAAGTGCTTGCCACATGTTTTGAGCACAGGATGCTCCTGGGGAATGTCACCCACTTTCAGTGTTTCTCGCGTACGGATGATGCCTTGGCGTTGTCTGAACGTGGAGAGTCTCCCGTGCTCTCGTTGTGAACAGCAGCTGTCTCCTGGAATACCTGCGGTGTGTCACTCCTGGAAAGCTTGTGCTGGGAGAGCCAGACCACCTACCAGGATGAACCGCTCTCATGGATTTCCACATCAATTTCTGTCTTCACACTGCTGCTTTCCCGGGTCTGAAGCTACTCTACACGAGCGGCTCTGCTCATGTATCTTTGGAGTCACCCAAGATCCTCCTCCTGCTTTTGTTTAATACTTGCTATACATTTGCCTGCCATTCTGCAAAACATGGCAGGACTTTTGCCTGTTGTTAGTGTTAAAAAGAAAGAGTGCATGATGCTAATAGTGCTCTTGGGGACGAGGTCTGTGTGTATATTTTATCCTGACAGTTGCTCTTGTCAGTAAGATGGAGAGAAAGGGAAACGCTGCCTTCCACATGAGGGGAATAGACATACAAGGCACCACAAGTACCATTCCCATGAAGAATAAATGCACTTTTTTGAATTAAAATGCAGTTTTTGATTAAGGGTTCTCCAATTTCTAGACATTCCACTTGCAATAAGTTACTAACATTCTTCATGAAAAGCAACATTTAAAAATGAATGTAGACAAAAAGTAAATGTTCAATCAAAAGTACTATGGAAAATTTTATCCAGGTCTATTTATATGGCCTGGATAATTGATAGTTGTTTTATATGATAGTTGTTTAAATAGAACTGTTCAAATGTGGGCAGATGCACCCATTTCTCCCACTCTCTCTTTTCACATCTAATATTCCGTGTGAAACTTCATACATGTGTGAAATATTTATGAAAAGAAAAAAAGACATACAAAAGTTAAAGAACTAATATAACATCACTGTAAAACTTTCATAGAGCATTGACAATGTGGTATTCAAAATGGTGATTTATTTGGGCCTTGTGAACCTTACCTCATGAATTTCAGAATGCGGTGAATAAATACAAATCTAGTAACTAAAATCTAAGCTTAAACAGCCATATCTCAGTTGTTTCAGTCTTTTTTTGTTCTTTTTTCAAGACAGAATGGGGAAGTACTTATTAGTCATCTTCTATTCTTTCCTTTATCCTGGAATCATCTGCCCATCGTGCCTTCCAGTGCTTCGCCTGTCCAGTACTTTAAAAATCATGCCAGAAGTGTGAGAATAAAGTCCAGCACCTCAGGATTTCCACCTACGTCAGAAGTGTTTCATTTCATGCTCCATTTCAAGTTGCAGAAGTTTTAGAACGCACAGTCAAGACATTACAACAACATCTCCGAAAGCAAGACGTGGAATAAATCTGAGTTGGCAAAAATGAGCTCAATTTGAATCACTTACTGATATGGTTTGTGGATACATCTGATGTATTTAAGCTGTTTTGAATGGACAGATCTACTTCTTTTCTTAATCTCACCTTTAGCGGCACTACTTGCATCAGAATGGCGAAGTTGGTGAGGTGGTTGCAGAGACACACCGAGTAGTTGAGGTCCCCGCTCTCACGCACGCAGCCTTCGTTAGACCAAACTCCAATTCCATTGCTGCAAAACACACAAAAATGGAATTGAGATAAGTTTTTTTAGGTTCTTTTGTCATACGTTGTATTATAGACAAGAAAACTAGGGCTTGAAGGCCATCTTAAGTTGATACATCCACAACATTTTTCATGTATTCATCATGAAAATAGTCAAGGAAAATGTTGACTGGAAGAGGGCCCAACTGCGCTCCTATGAGAATGACACTATGGATTTCTTTCCAGCTTTATAGCTAGTAACTAATAATTACATTTCTTGATAATACTCTGCAACCCATTTATGGCATTTCACCTAGCCCCAGATTTTCTATATTTTGAGAACTGTCTATGAAAACATTGTATCAGACGAGTTGTTAATCTTGCAAAAGCCAAAGAGTATCATATCTGTCTTATCATATTGATGTATCATATATATATCATATTGTCTTACTCGCTGTCCCATTTACCTGTTAAAATAGGTAATTTAGACTGAGCCTGATTTCTAGTGACATGACTTCTGTGTCAACTGCTCTTTGTCACTTCATCCTTGAGGGCATCAAGGAGCAGCTCCTGCTCTACTGAGAACACAGCTGGACTGGCCACGTGGCCTGGTGCTGGGTGCAGAAAGGTGATTCTCACTGATTTGCTTCTTTTCAGAGCCAGAAATTTGGGTTTCCTTGGAAATACTGTGTGGACACAACCCAAACAGGAGCCCTGCGACACAGCAGGGATGTGGAAGGCGCCCTCAAACCCATGGGAGCTCCATGAGATCAGGTCCCTCAGGTTTCCCACCCTGGCTGACTTCTTCACAACTGACTATTTATTACTTTTACTATTATTTTAGGTCCTGAAGCTAGACAAATGATCTGTAATTTTCTGTGCCTTTATTTTGAAGTCAGGTATTACCTCACCCTTCGCGACCAACTTGAGCTCCCAAAGAGAATCTTTCATAGGTCAGAAACAAATTGTTTATTCCTTAACTACTACGAAGCAGGGAACAAGAGCATCTTGACACAAATCCCGCTCATTTGGAAGGACAGATTTCACATTACAGCTTCTATCCTGAGGCAGAGCCTCAAGGGCTCGGTCCCCAGTGGAACAGGATACGGGAACAGCGCCCCAAGCACATTAAGGAGCTTCAGCAAAATCTGTTTCTAATTTATCATAATTTGTGAGTAACCATAACAACAAGTAATTTAAGGCAGCTGGGGCAGTTCAAGGTACTTGAAACAAAACTTCAGTGTAACAATTACACTGACTTTCCTTGCTTGCTGGGTAGGAGGAATCACACCACTGCAAACCGTCTCCACATCAATTAAGCTGATGCTGTTACATAAATTTTTAATCCTCATGAAATTCAAAATTCTCCATTTGTATTCTTTTTCAGTTAAATCAGTAAGAGCAGCATTCTTGGAAATCAAGAACACATGAGATATATTCACAGCTAAGCAATAGCTACTGTTTTTGCATAATTCCTTTTTTTCTCTGGTGAAATTTAGGGTTATATTTATTTACCTTTTATTCTGTTTTTCATTCAGGATCATAACGTTTCTGCACAAAAACTCACAGTTCTAGAATACTACGAGGAGGCCCCATTCTCCTCTTGAATTTTATTGTGGATCAGGCACAGATCCAGTGCAAACAACGGCTCTGCTGGCGGGATGCCAGCTGAAAACAGCCGGTCCCCTGCCCAAATGGACACACTCACAAACCATTATGAGCGTGATCAGCATCAGGCTGCATTTTGGATTTCATTCCAAAATCTTTCAGTCTCTCAATCATGTACTTAGCAAAGAGTCATTGAATAAAAATGCTCTGTTTACAGTAATGGTGACTATGAATTGCATTTGTTGTAAACGCTTCATTATTATGGCTTCATTAACAATTTAACAATTTTGAGGATCAAAGAGTACAAGAAGAAAATAGGTACCATCTAGGATGACCAAATGTGTGCAATCAAATTAAAGAACTTCAAATTATGTAACATACCTGTAGTCCAGGAATGCACAGTAAAGATGGACTTTGTTGCTCTTATTTGCTGCTAGGCTATATTGTTTAGGAGTCTGAAAGAAAGAAAAGATATACCCTGAATAAAAGGGTAAAAAGAACGAGAATCTGCTTTCAACTTAGCCAGTTCAAATTTTTATTATTCTACTAGCTTCAAAAGATTTATTCTAGATTAACAGGCAAAAAAATGAAAGCAAAATTTATCAGTCTTTGTGGCTCTCAAACAGGCAAAGACTGGTATTTAGTCTTAATTTTACAAACTAAGATTTTCCTCATCTCTCTTTGAGTGAAATCATTGTCACAGGACAACTTACTATACATTCATGTAAACACGCACATCAATTTTTGCAGGACTGGAACCTTATTCTTCAGCATATATTTGGCTTCTTTGAGTTTTGTCTTCATTAGGTAATAAAAATCTCACATTTTAGGAGCAAAAACACTGAGGACACCCACAAACATTTTCTTTCTACAATAGTGATTACTTTTAAATATAAAATCAAACTGAAAGACCTATGCCATAATCCAAGATTTTATTTTAACAGACCTTGGCTTTACGACCACCACATTTTTATCTTCCATGAATAGATTTAGCCATTAACTCCATCTTTGCCATTCAGAAAGGTCTGACACCCTATTCTCTGCTGTTACACCAGTTTCGTGACAAAATAGTTTGTATGATATTGGAGTGAAAAAGCAGAAGTGAAAATGTTAAAACAGGAAAACCAAAGGATTTTTACGATCCATTCTACTCTTTTCTCTATATATATATCAATAAAGTCTACACTGTGTTACACACTACGTTAATTCCATTTGTTTAATTGCAGGAGTCTTCAACATAAAGAAATCAGTGGGGAATTAAGAACCTCTAGACCATTACAACACAAGGACAATGCTATTGAGCCATTATATAACCAAGACTCTTATGTTTTAGTGAAAACAAACAAACAAACCAACGAGTGCTACACATGATGCTACAACTCGAGGAACTATAAGAAGTCTGATGCAATTTTTCCGTCTCCTCTCCCACAGGTCCAACAGCACCAGGCACAAGGTAGCACAGCTCCCTCCTTGCTAGTGATAGCAAAGCAGTTCTGCCTAGCACAGGGCACTCGCACTGGATTTCCACACACTTGAAGCAGCTATGCAGTAGATAAGCCCATTTATTAATTTGTTCTAACTCATATCTCTGGATTATACAAATGGAATTTTCCTATCTGCTTGAGCAACAGCTCTTCAAAAAATTCCTAGCTCCTTCACTGATCCTGGATACCTTGTTTTCCTCCCATCTTAGAAACAGCTAATACTGCAGGTCAGGTACTCACAGAAGCACAGCTTAATGAAGAGATGAAGTTGTTACTTATGTGCTAAGGGTCTTTATTTCCCCTTTGGCTCTAGCCACATCCTCTAGCCTTTTTCTGCAAGGGGAGCAAGTAAACAGTGATCTGAGGAATGTGAGACCCAAATCTACTGTAGCAGGATGGAGAACTATCTGCTGTCTCTTGGTGATGATCATAAGACAAAGTGGCCCCTTCATGTTTTAGGCAGTTAACTGGCTATATTGTACATATTTGTAATTAAAGCAGTGTGGTCTGGTGGCAAAATACCATGAAAAATAAATGGATAACTCTACTAACATTAATCTTAGTTACTTCTGAACTCCTAGCTGTGTCAGTGCTGGACAAATTTTTGCAGTGCTAAACTTTGTTTTGTGATACGAGCAGTAGATACAGAGCCTCAATGCATATAATGCAATTTATGTATTGGAGATATTAGCAGTAAAAATGCTATAGAATAAACAACAACAGTGTGTTATAACTCTGGGCCACACGCGGTCCCTTGGAGATATTAGCAGTAAAAATGCTACAGAATAAACAACAGTGTGTTATAACTCTGGGCGACATGCGGTCCCTGTGCTCACAGGGTGCAGAGCAGCTCCCTTTCACATCTCACAAGTGTGCTACATTAGGAAGCGATAACAAGACAAGATTCAAGCCCCCATCACAAGGAAATAAAAGCAGGGGTTCTCCATGTCTTCCAATTGCAAACTTCTTACAAAATATAAACTGCCTTTTGGAAATGACTTCTTTTGTTTAATCGCACATCTTGATGCTCAGAGCATCTCTGAAGACCACTTTAGAAACTAATCCGTAACCCACAGCTGGAAAAATGCCTTCAGTGCCTTCAGTTAGCCTAGTTTCACTGGCAGAGTTCGTTTTGTTTCACCAGCAGCAAGGACATGCAGCACAATGTGTGCCTGTTTTGCTGTACAACGTTAGCCCATCATGTCTACAGCTTTCCTGAAGAAAGCGACTGAAAGGATTCAGCCCGTCAGTTTGTATTACAAATTACTTCACTTGTGTGACAGACAGACGTACAGTGGCTGAGAGAGAGAGACAGAGACAGGGAGAGGTGCGGTAATAGCACCCAGGATCATACAATAACCATCATTTCCTATTTACAAGATAGTTCTAGATGAATCTTGATTCTTAAAACACTAATGGAAAGGGCACAGGGTCGGGTTGGAATGAGATGTGCACTTCAGCTGTGTATCTTTTAACACAAATAAAACCCAGATGTATGTTTTACCCTCAATTAAATGTCTCTGGCAGTGGACAAATTATTGTTTTTCTCTGCCTTTTACTCTAAACACAGATGTCACTCATTAGATAAGGAGCTACACCAAGGGAGGCTGTATAATCTCTGGACTACTTGCTGTCCAGAAGTTTCTGTATATCCACACGGGAAAATAATAGATATATAATGATTTTAAAAGAAGAATAAATGACATTTTGTCAATTTAGTTCTCTTTAGAGAATATATTCCATATTTTAATACAAGCAGCATAGACTCCACAAGAGTTTACAGTGCCAGTTATGGTAACGGCATCTAACACTCACCTTCTTAGGCCTCATTGAAGTTCTGCTAAAAACTGTCATTAAATTAGAAATCGCCATATATAAGGAACGGGCAACAGTGGGGAATAAACCTTCACTGATCTTCAGTGGCTCAAATGGCTTCAGTGGCCCATTGATCTATGAAAAAACCAATCTACAGTGTCTCAATACTGCATTTCTTAAGCTTAAGCTCATCTGTGATCTGGATCCCATAGGCACTGAGGGTATTGATTTAATGACATTGATAACAGACAGCTTAATATACAAGGAGGCTTTTACACTAAAAGATTAAGTCATTTGGGTGTTTATAGAAGCTTACAAAAGGAAAGTGCATGCAGTTTTTAGTACAGCGGAGAGGGAAAGTACATGGTCACCAAGTAATCTAGGATCTATATATGAATTCTCCTTTCTCTCAGTTCTTTACATGAGTTCTTTTGCACGGAGAGGGATACACACTGCTTCTGCAAGAAAACATCATGTGTTAAACGAAGTAAGAGGCAGGATACTGGTCAGCAGCAGCCAGGAATGCAACCCACGTCCATGCCTGTCTGATGGAGCAGGTAGCTGGTGATTCTCTCAAGCAAACAAGCCCCAGAAGTTCATTGTATCTGTTGAGAGCATATAGATATATATGCATGGACATCAGCTATAGGCTACTTACAGTTGTGTGAACTAGGCACAAGGCCATGGTTAGTGGTGGAGGACGCCCAAGCCAGGGGGACAGGGGGCTGAAATGCCTGCTGGAAACCTTCAGAAAAACCGAGTTGCAGGAAATGTCATGAACACAATTGCAGAAGAAAAACAGCCAGCCAGCTGCTCCCATGGAGAGTCGCCAAGAAAGAGGAGCCAAGCACAGGGTGGGGTGAACCTCTATGAGATTAGCTTGTTTCTGCTCTCCTCCCCGTGATTTAAAAAGCAAACAAACCCTTAGCTCCATAGTGAGCTCCTCACACGAAGCGAGGAGGGTGTGCACCTTCTAATTCAGTGGATAGTTTCGTCATATGTGAAGAAAAAGAATGTGGCCCAAATCTGCCACTGATGTAAACTCTGTAGCTCAGTCCAAGCCCAATGAGTTAGATGCTGAACTTCTGATCTTCCAAAGCTGATCATTTACCCTGCTGATATCAGTTTGGGGTTGTCTTGTCTCTTATAAAATACAACATTTTGTTGAAAGAAGGGAGATTTCCAAGAACAGCCTAGATTATTCTGAAGAGGTCAAGAACGGTACCGAGACAAGACCAGTCTCTCTCAGTAGACGAGTGTCTTCTGTGCAGTTCACAGCCCCACTAAACCAGTTTTACAGTACAGGAATCAAAAGTCTGTTTGATTCTAACTCACAGCTTAAACTAGAGACTAAATTTATGCTTCTAATTTAAAGATTGCCTATCCTCACAGTGACCTCTTCACTGTTAGTGTGACTTAATCAGGACTGTGTGATCTCTTGACTTTCTCTTCCCTCTTACACAAACTATTTCTTCTAATTACCTATAAGTTTTCAACTTTAAATGCAAAGAAAGAGACAGAGAGAGAATGAGAGAGAGAAAGGAGAAGGATAACATTATTACTAATAACAATAATAGTAATAAAATGTGGTCCATAGTTCTTCCTCCAGCTCCTGGATGCTAAATACCATAAAAGTCATTTTTTCCCAAGACTGCTGAAGCAAAATTGCTGAGCTGTTGAGCAATTTTGGCAATGGAAACTGACTGCAGCCTTTGAGTTAAAATCATAACCTCCCTAAACACATATGTACAGCTTCCAAATGGCTTTAATTTAATGTCTAAAAAATCTCCACCCTCACATAGGAGATACTGTCACTTGGGTCCCTCAGGCAGCCAGCACAGCCCAGCCAGTGGGCCAGCACTGAGCACCATGTACCTTCCTTAGGCTCATACGCCACAGGGACAATGTCTTCTGGGGACATTTTTTTCATTCATTCCTGAATTTCCGAGATCTCAAATATGTAATGATCTCTTTCTCCCATTTTCCCTTCTCTTGGCTTGGACGCAGTGGGTCATGGTGAGTGTTTTGCATGCATTAGTTAACACCGGGGAGTGACGAGCAGTTGCATGCCAAATTCTTTCAGCCAAAACTATTTCAGACACGGTCCTGCAGTGCAAAACCATGCCAAACTCCCATTGACTGCAATTTGGATTAATAATGCTCACAATATTGTTGTAAATCACGGTAATAAATGGAAAGCTCAGGAAGACTGAAATACAGCCACGGAAAGAAGATGGTTCATTTTCATCAGAGATGCATAGAGCTGGCTTCCATGGAAGCCTTGCACAAATAGAAACTGCAGGGTAAGGACCTTTACGATTCAATTTGGGCAGCAACCAAGGTACATCAGTAAATATTTGATGTTTAAAATTCTTAAATGCCAGTCAGTGAGAAATGAGGCTCAGCAGGGCAGCCGTTACTTATGTGAGTACCAGTAAACACAGATTGAACTGATGATCTGTATCAAAAGCTGCTTTAACGTTCAAGCGAGAAAATGATTTCTCATGTCCCTTCCAGCACAGCTCTATTCCAAAGAATGACAAAGGGAAAATATTGATCTTATTTCTCTAGAAATATACTCATTCAATTAATTAGTAGCTATCACCTGATTTTGGTATGTCCTTAAACAAATACATCCATAAGGTAGCGAAAAATTTTTAAGTACTCAGCCCTGAAATCCAGCTTGTTATTTAGATGTCTGAGGATGAACTAAGGATTACAAAGTTAAATCAGTGATACTGAAACACCTGGGACTTGCTCCAGCAAGCCAATTCAAATAAGAGAGCAAACACCAGCTTGTTTTTTCCTGCATATTATTGATAGAATCATTAATGTAGAGCCAAGGTCATCACAAAGTCTGGGACGCCACATCGCTTTGAACCAACCGGGGGCACCACCTCCAACTAGCTATTATCCATCCCAAACTAATGAAAGCAATCTGGCTTCAAACAGGTCTAATTTAAATCAGGTAATTTAACGTGCATGTTATTTTGCTCAAGGCGCCCACATTGAAGCAGTTATTCATTGCTTAAAATATCTTATTTTGTTTTCATGCAATGCTGCTACAGACCTCTTATTGCAGAAAATGGATGTCTAAGTGGGGCCATGCAGAGCTGTTCTGATCTTCCCTTCTCCCCTCTCTTGCTGCACACTCGGAGCTGCCAGAACCTTATTGCTAAGAGGAAAAGAGCCTGTCTTGACTGTCAGAGCCCTGTAACAGTTTGCTGGATGGACACAAAAAATACAAGGAAATTCCTTCTTTATTCCATCTGTAGACACACCTGGAGTTAACTGAGAGGCAGTAAATGCAGAATCAGGGGGCTGCTCTTCCCTAATCAGGATGCCATTTATATCCTTTACACTGTGATCTTTTTATTACATTGCAGTTAAATGGTCCAGGCTGGAAATAATCATTCAGCACAGAAGATACAAAGCCAAAACTACAAAGCTACCTCAAGCCTGGGCTTTTGGCCTGGTTCTTCCAAAGAGTCATCCTGTGAGGTTTTACTTGCCAAGTTTGGCTTGTCCTGTCCTTCCTGTGGTTCATGTCTGCTCTGGCACTCTTTGAAAACAGTATTTTTATGTGAATAAAGTCAAATATTTATAAGGCTGTCTGTGCAGCCCATTTACCACCCGCACAATGTTCTAGTCACATAAACTGCTGAGAGTTTACTAGCTTTTTTGGATAGGTGAATGAAATAGCAAAAATCTTCCCCCATCCTGATTACAAATATTATAGTACAGTTGATTTTGTGGTCATGTTGGTATATATTCATGATAATTTTCCACCACTACTTAGTGAAGAGGATGACAATCTCTTTTGTTAGAATTTTTCATTTCCCTTTTCTCTTCCATTTTCTGCTACTCTGCATTATTATATTAAAAATGCATTGCTTTTATAAAATGAGAGGCAGATGTTCCTTCTATGCACACTTTTTAATCCCTTCTATTTTATTTAGGACGTGTGAAAGTACCTCTAAAGGGAAACAAGTGTGATGGATATTGAAAAGACTGTTTAAAAATTCACATATTTTTTAATCCAACAGAACCATAATGAAAGACGCAAACAGAACTTTTTTCTTCACACCTACGGTATTTTAATACAGGCAGAAATATTTCTGCTTGCAGTACAACTATCCAGGCCCAATGTAGTGCTCTGTAAAGGGGAAGCAGTATCTAGGCAATGACAAGCAATATGACAGGGAGCAGAAGGCAGGCAAAAAGCACAGTCCCGTGCAGGGATGTACGGAGTAGAATCAGTTTTAAAAATACTTTTCTTATTAGGAAATATTTCCACAATTCTTAGTTTCCAAAACAATGCTTAGACTTCTCCTCCTTAAAGCATTTTTTTTTTTTAGAAAAGAAATTGCATCAGATGAGAACCATTGAGGACGCTCAGATTTACCATTTAAACTGTGATCATGATCCACAATTCCTATGTCACTGAAGTAGACAAAATTTAGACCGGGAAAAAGCGGAATTGTGAGAACTTCGCACTGAGTGCTACATGGTGCATACATCATGCACCATCATCCATACCACGTGTGTGAGGAGGGCTTGGAAATAAAGACCTTAACAGGACAAGAAGGCTCAGATTCCCGCAGGAAAACATCATCCGTGCCCCAGACGAGACATGCTGGACCTTCTGATAACCAGATTTCACAGGGTGCCCAGCAGAAACCCCTAGGAACAGCCCCGATCCCTACGACTGAATTCCAACTGCACCAAACTCAAGGCTCGCTGCACTGCTGGGATCCAGTTTAGCTTTTTCTTTGCCAATTCACAAATGAAGCCCGGATTAGCAAACATCTCTGCAATTTACAAGATCAAAAGCCATAATCAAAAGAGGAATCAATCAATACTTACTCATATTTATAAGGCATATATTTTATGGAATATTTAGGTAATTTCTCATACAGGAAGCCATAGTAGTTAGCCCAAGACAGACTGTCAAGTAAAGAATCAATATGTATTGCCTTTTCTAAAGAGGAGAAAAATGACAGATTCTTCATAATTTCCCTATACAACAAACACCAAACAAAGCCTTTGTCCTTACTTTTGAAGGGCTCTGACAGCCTAGAGCAGTGAAACATTAAAATTTTATCTTCTCTGCATGATGTTAATAGGAATAATGGAATTTTTATGGTATTGCTGGGAATAATGTATTTATATTTCTTCTTATAAAGACGTCAGTGCCCTCCATTTCATCTGCAAGTTCAAAATTAGCTGTAGGGAGGGGATGACTTTGGGAGTCTGGAACTGCTGGAATTGGACTTTGGTCAAATCCTGCCGGGTGAGCAGGAATGCGGACACAACAAGGGGACACAGCTGCTCATGGTGGGGTTTCCTGAGCCTCCTTTGCAATCCCAGTTAAATCAGCAAGATTTTGTCCAAGAGTTATAGAAGTTCAGTCCTACCTCCCAAATATATATGTACAAACCAGCACAAATGTATAAACACAGGCTCAGCAACACAGTTCCCTCTTGGTGAGCATGGACTGACACTATTGCACCAAGAGTTAGGTGTGGACTTTCGGGGCCAAAAAGATTCTAGTAAAATATGGGAAAACATTTACCATTCAGTAGTTTTGCTAATATTTTTTACAGGATTGAGTTTTTATGTTAGCATTTTCCATTCTCATGAAAATCCCAGCTGCAGAAACACTCCCTCTGAAATGCAGTGCTGCACATTCTTTGTGCATTATATGGGGCAGGCTGTGTTTGATACTGACTCTTTCAGCCCTTGCACCCCTTGCCTGGCTGCTAATCATCGCTTATCCCTTCCCTGACTCCGCTAATCTGTGGGGAGAGGGTGGGCCAGGCGGTCAATGGAAGTAACGAGCTATAAATAATGACGGAGCAGGACAAACATTCCAGCTGCAAAGTCACGGTCATGACAGAGACCTTCGGAAAGAGGCAGCACACAATCATCCTATGATGATGCTGGTGTAACCCTCCTGGAAAACATTACGAACAGCATCTGCTTGCTTCATGCCCCAGATATTCAGCATTTCTAGGTGAGATAAGGGGAATATTCATTCTGTGTAATCAAAAAATCACTTGGGTGCAGGAGACTTGGTTTTATTCCCGAATGTGTTTTCGCCATGTGACCTTTTGCACATCACTGTGCTGCATTCCACATTTGTTATCCTGTGCTTCAATCCACATTTGTTATCCTACCTATCCAGACTGTAATGTGACAGGCTAAACTACACCTCCTGCAGCTTGTTACGCCTTCTGCCCCGGGAATCCAGCTGTAAAAGACAGTATAGAATCGTTGTAAAAGACAATACTATGAAAAAGCAGCCTGATATCATGGAGACCCTTGTGAACGACTTGCACGAGCCCCCTGCACACAGAGGGACCTTTGCTCCTACCAACCTCCATCCTCCAAAATTCTAGCTGGGGTCTCAGCTCTTCCTCTTAAACCAGCTGGCAAAACTGGTTTACCTTACTGATAAGGTTCATGCAAACTGTTCTCATCTGAGAGCAGGTTTCGTGTACTAAGTCTTGCTAGCACCTAAAAGAGAAATCATGTTTTTCATTTTTCCTTTTCCAGCCCACATACTCCCACAGCTTTATATATTTCAGCCCTAGCAAACATACAACCACAGGGTCAAACTAATCTGAAAACAAAACCGTAACTCTGGCAAAAAAATGCAAGATTTTTATATCACAATAATAAGCTAAAACAGCCCATAGCAAGATCACAAATCAAACAGTGCAGGGTTGCACTACTCAGATACAGCCCCAGTTTGCAGCAGACTGGTGGATTAATCCTTCCTGGGACAAGAATCCCGCTCTGCAATGCTGCCTGACCCCGCAGCCCTGCTCATGGACTGTGTGAAAGACTGTGTATTCTCAGACCTTAATATCCCATTAAGACATTATACTTTCCCAACTAGATCTTTTGAGGATTAAGCTCACAATTTTTCATTGCTTTTTTTTTTCCCTTTCATTGTGGAAAAAAAAAAAAACTTCCCAATAACATTCACATTTTTCTTCCTCCGATTTGAATCTTTTCTCCCATTCCTCTACATTTGCCAAATATGAGTTGTCTCTTCATCTGCTGCATGAATGAGGATAAAATTCACATGGCTGTTTAGTTGAGTGTCATTTTTCATTCTCAGGAAATGTTGGGGTGCCAGAACTATTTGATTTGTGCATCAGCCACATGCAGCGAATTGGGAACCAGTCGGGAATTAGGCCTGGTCCATTAGCTCCAGCTCCACAGCTGAGTAATAAGAGACAAAGCGACTGAGGTCAGTTTTAAAATCAGAAAATGCAAGTAAGTGGGGTTTATGTATATCTCTATGTGTACACTGAGATGTACATCTCAATGGGGATATTGTTACTGCTACAGGAATAAAAGATACATGATTTCTCTGCAGTCTAATTGAAGCAGGGGTGTTTTAAAGCAGGGATTTTCAGTATGGGATTTAAAGGAGGAGTGCCTTAAACCACATCTTTTTAACAAATTTCTTGTAAAATAACCTGTATACGACACGTCTATAACTTTAACAGAGGGATTACTACTGGACCTGTGTCAAGTCACCTTTTCTCCTCTTCCAGCTCTTAAATATTTTGCCATTTTTGCTGATAGCAGCTTTTCCTCACTGCCCAAAGCAGCATCAGGCCAGAGCAGCCCAAATCCCTCTTCTTCAAGCCCCGAAGAGACACAGAAAGCTGCGGGGATATTCCTGCCTGCCTGGGCATCCCCTGCAGTAAATGCGAACATCTCCCAAACCACTCAGCTCCCAGCTTGTGCTGTTTGTCCGGAACTCATTTTTTCCAGGCGAATCCTGAAATCAGCCACGGGTCCCTCTGGAAACTGATCTAATGGCTTGAGGAATGCGGCCGCAGTGACGAGAGCTTGGCAGAGCTTCCCGCAAACCTCCCCGCTCGCTGCTCCATCCCTCAGCGCAACGGCTCAAAATGGGCAGATGCTGAGATGTTTAGTTCCCCCTTCACTGCAAACGCTGTTACATCCCCTTCCTCTCTCTTCCTTTCGCTCCAGTGAAATGTCACTGTTTCGTAACGCGGATTTTTAGGCATCTCAACAAGTGGTGGAGGCCAGTGGTTAAACAACATAACTGTGCATGCATTCCTGTGACAGCCACCCTGCGAAGCATCATCGCTTCTCCTTTCTGCTCATTAAGTGTACTCTATAAACACGGGAAATGCTTTTATATTTAGTAGAACTATCATCGCCGGCAAGCACAAATGGCTGCTGACTGCACAATGTAATTTGCTAGGATAATTCTATATAGTTTCAGAAAAAAATCACACACCAAAAAGTAAAGCCCTTCAGCAAACTGATACTCCAGAACAGCTTTAAAGAACCTGGAGCCACCTATTCTGCTCTCACTAAAATAGTAGGGAAACTCGCAGTGACTTCAATGGTGCAGGGCACCACATTCCTGCTCCCTGTGAATAAAAACACTTAAAAAAAAGGAGCATCCAGTTGTAGGAACACAATGTCTCAGAACATTACAGCAACTATTTCAGTCCCTTGACTGCTTGTTCGGGATGCTTTATGCCACAGAGCATGGACATTTCTTTCCTTTCCAGAACATTTTATTTTTGGAAACACTCACATTAGTGTGCATGGGAATGTTGCCAATGGGGCCACACTTCCAATTAAGACCTCTTTTTCATAGTTTATGAATACTTTAATAAATGGCTTAGCCTTAAGAAATAAATGTATTCTTTAATAAATGCCGTGCCACCGAATTCAAGTAGGTCTAAAGATTCCTTACAACTGGTGTTTATAAAACTAAGACCTTTTAGGATGCTTACTACCAGCAATGACACATGCTGCCCATGTCTATCTCAAGTCCAGGTCATCCACGGCTCATTTAGGAATCCTTAAAAAGCAGTTCATCACAACAATGTGGTTAGCTTCTTGAGATCTTTTTCTTATGCAGATGAGAGGTTCTTCCACAAACAGGTGTGGTAATTCAAAAACATGTAATTTTAAAAATTGAGAATAGGAGAAATAGGAAAAACAACCTTCCCTGGAGGTGCATTATTTTTTTTCAGCACAGTAATAGTTATCAGGAATGTCAATGCAATAGACAGAATTCTTGGAATACCCTGCACACAAAAGGCTTTGCTGGAGTTAGCAGAAAAATAAAACACAAACAGCATCATAAAACTGTCCTATCAGGCCACAATTTGCCTAACGGTGAACACGATCACTAATAGGGTATAGTCCAGGTTACGTTCACTAATAGTCAGGATTAAAACAGCCCTGGGAATCAACACAAAAAAAATGGAACATAATTTGAATGCAAATTCTGTATTAGGGGCTGATCTCCTAGTGCTGGGGATCACCAAGCAGTAGAGCCTGGGGAAGGGAACGGAAAGAGAGGACAAGGAAGGGTCAAAGGAAAATCTCCCTCTTTCTTCCTCTTGACCTGCGAGATGCGTGCGACTGTATGAGCGTGCCATGTAGCTAAGGGTGCTTCACGGTGAAGAATAAGGAAAAGAAAACTTTCCAAAGGAGCAAAAGCACATCTGAAACCTTCCTTGCCGACAGGATTAACACTGGTGCCTCACAACAGATCTCGGTGCTACCCCAGACACATTGGGTATCTTTTAAGTAATATGACCCAGTGCACGCAGGGGGGCAGAGAACAGCTCAGGGACACTTCACAGCCCTCACAGGATCACCGCAGGACTTCGGTACCTCAGCAAGGCCTCTTATTTCATTTTTATATAGCAGTGATTCGCTTCTGTTTATTCCCCTCAGCAGAATATTGATCCAAGCGGCCTGCTTCTCTCCCAAGTCTGCTCCCATTTCTCATTCTCTGCCTCAGCAAATTCTCCCACATCCTTCCACGCTCTGCCTCAGGAGTGCAGGAGCAGCAACGGGATCACAAGGCCACATCCAGGGGCTCAAGCCCATCAGAATGACCCAGGAACACGCAACTTCAATGATGCTGTTGGTAATAGGAGCTTTTACTAATCTGGTCATTAAAGTTGTTCAGCATGAGCTTTTAATACATTTTTTTGGGATGTGGTTTTATAAACCAACTAGTCTAAGTCATCCTTAGTCTCTCTTGTTGCACTGGATCCCTAAGGAGCTTGCAGGGAAGCAGGGGCAGCCCTGAAAGGGATTGAAGAGGTTTCTTGTTCGGGGCTTGGTACTGTAGAGCACGAGCTGCCCCTCCAAGCCGAGCAGCAGCTTCACTGCTCTGAGACCCCTTCAGAGGCACCTGATCACCTACAACCATCAAGGCTTTGTTACTCACCTCATTTCCCCATAAATCAGCAAGGGTCCGTATGTCCCAGCCTACGAAGTGACCATCATTACAGAATTCATGGCTCGATCCCAAACCTACTTATGCCGGTTGTAGCCTTTCTTTGGATTTTAAGGAGTTTTGGATCACGGTCTCCACTACAAAGCCAAGACAATTCCACATTACCACCCTCAGAGGCTGCAGATACGGCAGATTTCACTACTCTAAAGTGCTGCCAGTGCAGCAAGAGCCCAGTCCCTTCTCCAGACCGGAACACTTCACAGCACTCAGGGGTGGCTTCCAGGCCGTGTGGTGGTTTTTTTCTCCCTTGTTTCTTTTCCAGGTCACCTTATTTTCTCATATTTTATTCTTGTTTTACCTAGATGCTCAAATGCATAAAAGTGAGAGCACTGCTGTGTTCAAAAAATGGAATTTGTGGGAAGGGTTATTCAGGAAAGAAAGATTTTATTGTAGACAGCGGGCTCTAGCAGTATCCCTATCCCAAATATACAGTCCGTCTTTCAGTGAAGAAGGATTTGCAATCTGTCTGGAAAAAGTTCCAACCACCTGCACTGAGTCTGTGCATTACGTGTCACAGGAGAGAAATTCAGGGACTGATCCTGTATGACAAGGACATCTGCATGATTCCCACCTGAGCCCGTCCACGAAAAGAAGGCACTACCCAGGCAATATCCTTCAACCTCCTTTGATGTAAGCATCATCGCTGCTGGTGCAGCGATTTAGCAGATGGAAGATGATGAAATATCACAGGAAGATATAGGACAAAACAGTAAGTTAAAATGCACATGAAGACATCTGAAGGCAAAACGTAAACCTTCAGTTGTACTGAGTTGTACTATACTGTGAATCATGAGATATAATCCATGCTGTAGACATATGTCTTAAGCTTTAAGAATAAAGGCTATGAAAGCCCTATTTGCCCCTAAATCCACATCCCCCTTCTCCCACTTTTGGCTCTTCTTTCTTCCCTGCCCTCAAGGACTAAAACCATAATGACAATCATGTTATTTTTTAACTTAATAGAAAGAAGAGAAACTTCCAGCCTTGGCAGCCCAGGCGGCAGGAATCTATTCTCATCCTTGACTTATTGTACATAAATGAGATTGCAGCTAAATTGCATCTTACAGTCAACTGCATACAGAATTGGAATGCAGGGCTGCTTTCTGGCCTGCGTGCCTAACAGTTGGTCTGTCTCAGTGGGGACATGGCAAACTATTGAAAAATCTAAAGATAAATTACAGCATACATAGTAACATACCCCATGGAACACAATTGCTGCAGACAACTATATATGTTGTGCAAATTGAAGCCTACAACTATGTGGTGCCTCAATATTATAGGTTACAGCACTGGCTGCAGTTGGGTTCTTTGACTTCATCTGATACAAAATGGCATTGAGAACATCAACTTCTGCCTATTTCTTCCTAGTAATTAGCACGAGCAGTCTTTAATGGGACACCAGGGGATTCCATCCAGCAGTTAATAACATACATAAGGCAACGAAGATAGCAATCACAATGTGCCAATCTGCAGGTCCAAATACTAATGTAGCTCCCTGACACAAGCTGCATCCAGAGGTTTGCTGGCATGCGAAGCACCGAGGCAAGTTAAAATAGCCTCGGAAAACCAGCCAGTGTGGTCAGGTTTCCCACAATTAAAAGCAGTGGCTTTTCTACTCATTTTGATTGTGATATTTACAATGTCCTTCACAAAGAAAAAGCTTATTTTGCCTTGCTGTTCTGTTCTTGCTGCTAAACTTACTCTTCTTGGAGGGCCACTTGGTGAAAGCAGAAGAGAATTATTATTTCCCCACACTCTGCTGAGTGACAAAACTTTCTTTTAGAAAATTTTTCAGGCTGAAATAGGGTGAATTTTGTTCAGATAGAACTATTGGCATCTAATTCTAGCTATCCAGAGTGTTACTTTTTACCATGTTCTCAGCTAAAAAAACAATGTTTGGGGGCACAGCATGAAACACTAACAAACATTCTCTGTACAATCCCAGCAGCATTTTGATGGAGCTTGGAGATTATGCAAACACACAGATATATGCAGAAGAGGAAAATACTCATGAAGTACATTCTCTTTTAATGGAAAAAAAACTCACTCTGATTAGATTAAATTATACTCAAGTTTATCTGAGAGTAAAACAAGATCACATCCAAAGACGAGTCACAGCTACCAGGGCTGAGACGTGCAGGAACAGCCTGCTCGGTCTCATCAGGAGCCTGATGAAATATAAATGAATCTGACCGGGGAGGTTTGAATTGGTTTCTTACACACAACAAAGAGGAAAAGAAGAAAATCGCTTTATACCTGCCTGTGAAATTGTTTCTGTAGTGTGGAATTACCCATTTCTAACTTCATTCATCAAACAGAAAACTCATTGAAGATTCATGAAGTCTTTTTTCTTTTTTTTTTTCATGAAAATCTACACTTAACATATCTTAGTTTTTTAATTTGGATTAGTTTTCCATTTTTGACGTAATAAGAGACCAAAAAATACTACGAAAATTTAAAAGTATAGTGAAAAAATCCATTCTTCCTGTACAATTTTTCAAAAGAAACTGAATGATAAAACACTGCATCCTAATTAGGAAACCAAATTACCATGACATTTTCCAAACATTTAAATAACCCTCTCCTCCCTCGCATTCCCAGTTTCTCAGCCTAGGTGTCACATAGCTTTTCTTTTTTTTCCCCAATGCATCCTACTGCATTTCCCAGCTTTTAGAAATATTCCAGTGTTGCGGTTTCTGTCACCAATATTGTTAGTAACAGGATCAGCCCGACCAAATTCATCTAAAGCTGCATGACCTGTCTCATAGGGAAAAGAATTCCAGAATTTTCATTACAGTAAGAAAAAAAAAAAAGAGAGAGAAACAAAAGCCTTTTTGTTAAGATTCTTTCTTTCTTCCTTTCCTTCTTTCCTTCTTTCTTTCTTTCGTATTTAAAGATTTCTAAAGATCTTGTTTCCATTTTCTTAAGACAAAATTGGAGAGAGGGGAACACCAGTTTTGCTTTGGGTTTGCTTCTAGTTTGGACTCTGAGAATAATTTCATGGCCAAATTCAGACACCTAAAATACAGGCTTTCTACCGAAAACGCTGACAGCCTCTGAACTACAAGTTATGGAGAACCCTGTAATAGTAATAATAATATCTTTCATTTATATACAGTGCTGCTTCTCCCAAAGCATCTCATAAACTGTAGGTCAAAGAGTCTTATCCATGGCAGAAAAAGGACTAAAATAAGAAGCATTGTAAAATGTTGGATTTGAGCAAAGTTCCACTCCTGGCTCAGCTGCTGCCAGGACGGTATTTCCAATAAAACCAAATTAATCTGGGCACCTCCCCAGGTCATGAACGCCTTCCCTGCCAACTGCTGTGTGTGGCAAGGATGAAAGCAGACACAGGGGATGATCGGATTCCAGAGACTGAGGCCATGGAGAAACCTGGATTCCCTTGGGGCTTCCCGATAGGGGCACCCTGAGAGCCAGGCTGATAACTCCGAGATTTCCCTCCAGAGAACTCAGGAAGGGACAAATCACCTGCATGTAAATATACACAGGGGCTTTATCAGGGCAAATAATAGCTGGGAAAGCAAAAAGGTGCAATGCTTTTTCCAATTTCACTTAAATCTTTGAGTTGGATTGTTGACTTCAACTGAAGAATAAATTTTGTCCTGACGTTTTCTTCCAAAAGACCAGAGATACAATAAATAAAATAACGAAGAAAAACATGTGTGAATTCTGTATGAATCACAGAAACTAAGTGCATAGTCACTTGGGGTAAATCGAGTCTACTTCTTTGATATATGCTATCTCCTATCACGTTATTTGCTATGCTAAGAGGACTAGCTAAAAACACACCATGAAATAATTTTAGACAGAAATTATTGATATTTTTTGCATACATCTTCCTCTCCAAGGATTCTACCAGCAAGTTAAATAATAAAAAGCTGATTCAAATCTGCGATGAGAAATGGACACAAACCAAATAGTAAAATATTTGCGGCACATGGGAACCAGCAACTATGCGAGAGCTGCCCAAATTGTTCTCAGTTACTTTGGCTAGCTCTATTGCAAAAATAACATATATGGGCTCGAAGAGCCAACTCCTGATCTCTTTGAAGTCACTGGACTTTGTCACTGATTTCAGTGGGACCAAAATGTGGTTTTCTTGAGCTTTGTTTTCTGCAGGGAGGGCAAGATGTTTGCCTTTTCTTAAATACATGCAGTGGATCAGGAAGGCTTCTCCAAAGAGTGTAATACATGATCTTCCTGTTAATCTCTATCAAGGATGCACCTGGAATTTACCTCAAAATCTCTGTTCCAAGTCTTTAATTGTGTTATTAAGTGCCAGTAAACAGGGTACTGTACACACATGCAGTTTCAGCCCTGAAGAGCTAAATACAAAAGCAGAAATTAAAGGTTAAAAAATGGAGTGAGCGTGTCCATTGGAGAACAGGTTGGAGAAACTGAGGCCGTGATTTATCATGGAGTATTGCCCCTTGAGATAACTGATGATAATTCCGGCTCCAGAAACTGATTTTAAGTATCAAACACTCAGTCCCCATTTGTAATTACAAACACTCATGTTATACAGCTACAGTTTGACAGCTTAATAATGAGGAGAGCAGAGCATCCCTAATCCAGGGACCGCAGACAAAGATTTTGTGGAAAAGGATAAAAAGTAGAAAATAATCTTCTTGGACAAAGAGATTCACCTTTATATTTCTCTTTTATAGAAAGCAGATTTGAACCTTCAGGGGTCCAATTTTGAACTAATGCAATTTATACATGAATTCAGTAACACTCTTTCTAGAAAACTGTGTGTAAGGAGAAGGAAAACAACTCAGTCCTGTATTAGGTTGATAGAAAGTGCTTTTGCCTCGAAGAATTAGAGAAAACCCGGGAGATTGTGGGAAGCTTTGTGTTCAGCCAGGACGGCTCCAAGCACCCGATTTTCTCCGGTAGAATCAGAATTTTTAACTCCTTGATTCTAACCCCTGTTTAGGATGAAGAGGGATTTTATAATGGCCTCATTGAGCTGTATCACAAGGTGTATATAAAATCAGAGTGGCAGATCATAAGAAAGAGATAAGTTAATGGTGGTTCTTTGGCAGAAAGATGAACTCTGCCAGAACCAGATCTTTTCCAGCCCCCTTTTTCCTTACTTTAACTTTAAAAAGTGCCTGGTTAGCCAAGAACCAGAAATGCCACATGAAAAGACTTCTTTTTTCCCATGTATTTATGCTAAGTTTATACACAAGCCAAGAAGTGTAGAGTCTCACACTATATTTTTTTAGTTTACCATGTCCTTCAGAATCTCATTTAAACCTCGGTTCAGAGTTCGAGTAAAAGTCTACATGAAATGTCACCCAAGTAATTGCTTTCAAATTTCCTATGTCTCCTTATATTCAGTTCTTCAGAACTGCACAAGTAACCTCATTCTGCAAAACGTCCAAGGTTTTCTGGAACTATCGAGTTTAAGCTTTAGCCTTTTAATTTAACTTGCTGCCAGATCTTTTGTTTGCTTAGGTTTTTCTCCATGTATCCCTTTTTCATACTATCCCAATCTCATTATAAATAAGGCCACAGGGAATTCACAGCTATGCACTATCACCCCTCACTATAGGCTAAATGCTACATGCCAATTCTTTTCATCTATGTCAGAAGTTCCTTTAGATCAGCTAAATGACTTTTCATGATTAATTATTTTTAAAAATGTGGAATGTGAAATTAACATGTATTTTCTAAAATGAAAGGAGCTCAATTTTTTACTCAATCCGGGTCATTCAATGTACTTGAAAGACTAAATTACAACTTTACTGTAGGCCAATTATTCTAGTGGAGATTATAAATGTGTCTTTTCATTTCCAGTATTTCTTATTTGAACACTGACATTATCTAACCAAAGAAGAAAACAAAATCTCAGCTACTTCAGGCCAGAAAAATGTTGAAATGAGTACAGTTGTGCTGCTGTGCTTGTCACCTTTGAGGCCCAAGAATCATCTCACTTATCCATAAAATCAAAAATAGTTCCATTGATATTCACGGAGTTACACTGGGAAAAGCACGGGCTGAAGCCCTTCCCCAATTTTCTTTCATTGATGCCAGTGCAGAAGATTAAAGCAGCCCATCCACAGCTTCAGCAGTGCAGTGTGGTATCAAGAGCTCATTATGAAGACTACGAACCATGCTCTGGGTTATTAGAACCTGTCTAGTACAATAATCTGTTCTGTTCATCTCCAAGGCGAGGTTCAATACACATTATCTTGAGTACTCCATTTGGTTATGCTATCCCACTAGGAAGCCCTTCTAATTGCATTGATTGGCATTAGCTTAAAATGAAAGTGTTTACTGTGCTAAAAATAATGCTTTCCATTTTTAGAAAAAAAATATTTGTATTTATCTTCTCATTCTTCACATTTTGAGTCATGTCTCAAGATCCGCTGTAGAAGGCTTTATGATGGTTCCAGTGGTATAAGATCTTGGGGTTTGTGCCAGTGCTTTCATTTGTCATACTTATTGGAGCTGACGTTTTTCTGGACTTTGTTCCCCTCTGATTTAGGAGATTATTTTGGTTTCATTTGTTTTGATGTTTCAAATAAATTAAGACTGGGATGAGTGGGATTTTTCCCCCTCATGATCTTTACTTTTTTAATGCTATGATGTAGTAGTCACCGCTATCTTAATTGCAACTTAATTTCACTGCTATCTTAACTTCAACCCTAAAACATAAAGCAGGGATTCCCTCTTTTATATTCATTTACTAGGGATAAGAAACAGGCAGGAACAGCCAGAAATGGAAGTTCAAGGGACTGAATTCCAGGTCCCCAAACCTAATCTTAGTTTGGGTCATATCTATTCTTAAAATAAGCAGCAATAGCAGAAGACCTCTAAGGCTTAGAAGCAAGAAGGTCTTGGAAGGTCTTCAAGAAAAAACACACAATAACAAGAGTAAACTGCGCACCCGCACNCTCTTAGGTTGGGTCATAACTATTCTTAAAATAAGCAGCAATAGCAGAAGACCTCTAAGGCTTAGAGACAAGAAGGTCTTAGAAGGTCTTGGAAGGTCTTCAAAAAAACCACACAATAACAAGAGTAAACTACACACCCGCACAGTTCTAAATCACACACTATCACAATTCATGAAAAAGAGGTTATTTCCCTCGGATTGATACCTCTGGTGCTAGAAACAGCCAACACGTGTCTAGACAAAGTAATCCCTGCCTTTCCTTGACCATCCTTCTCAGGCCCTCACTGACTGGGAGAGGACAAGGACTCGGGGAGGACAGACTGACACTGTCTCCTTATTTAGAGTCTAGTTTCATTCATCTCCTCCTCCACACTCCAAATGCTCCTGAAATCCAGGAGCCATATGGTTTCATATTAAGTAAAAAATAATTTAAAAAATGATACAAAGTGATACAAAAATCTTTACATTAATACAGTCAATTCCTGTGCTGCTTCCTCCCTCATGTCAATAAATTGGAGCTATTCACCGACCTAAAGCCCAGACAACTTGTCCTACATAAGATAGTGTAGAACTCACTGATGTCCAGTCTAGTTCCTGCAGGAGGGAAATAGTGTCTCCAAGGAGCAAACCACTGCGCTATAAATGAAGACATGCTGACGGCCGGTGTATGGGAGTTAGAGGGAAAAGAAAGCCTTGCCCAACCTGCAACGCTGAGAAAAGAAAAGCCTTGACTGACTCCCAATGCTCTTCATTGATTCTTCAGGTATTGTTTAAATTCTTCCTTGATTTCATAATATTTCAGAATCATTTTATGTAGGATTCTCAAAACACCTTACCAAGAGCCACCACCGAGTTCTCCTTTAACTTGCTCAGTGCAGTTAGAGGTGACATAAAAGCAAAGCACAGTGCTTTACTCTTGTGCAAAAAACTACAGATCCAAGAATATCTTGCACCTAAGAGAGAATCCAACACTTAAGTCCCCCAGGAAAGCCCTAGCTCAACAACAAAACCTATTGTAAGCCCTGGAAATCCGAATCTTCGGTTTTGGCGTGTATTAAATATTTCCTGTGTTGTATTTAGGATTGAAAATTGTTCACTGATAAGTTAGTTGCTTGGGATGTTGGGAGTCACGGCTCTGTTATAAAAAGAAAGGCTGAAAACCTGCTTGACAACAGCTAGGACTTTATGGTGTGCGCTACAATTACACAACGTT
>VWPW01004598.1:73607-104469 GCA_013389825.1 Crypturellus undulatus | reverse complement strand
CCTTGCGATGGTGGAGGCGAAAGGGTCGCATGCTCTGCGTTTTTTATGGTTTTTTTTTTTTTTTTTTTTTTTTTTTAATATTTTGTTAACAAACTTTGCCTCTGGTAGGACAGAATCCTCTGGCAGGAAGGAAGATGGAGTAAAAGTTTTATATGTGTGTGTTTGTAACATCCCTGGCACAGCTTGCCACAATAGTGCCCCAGAGAAACTCAACGAGCTGAGCTCACTAGAGGTCACCGTTGCCTTATTCCTTTATTCCTTATTCCCTTCCTTTTTCTTCTCCCTTAATCTGCAAGTCTCCTACTTTTTCCCCACAGTTCCCACATCCTGTAGTATTAGTGGGCTGGGCTGCCTGTGGTTCACATATGTTGGTACTTCGTATCTAGCTTTGCTTCTTGATGATTTTCTTGGCAATCGTGAGGGCTTTAAACATAATGGTGTCCTGAAAATTTTAGCTGTGTAAATTTGTCATATGGATTGTGTTTGGCCATTGCAAAGTATATTTGACAACTCAAAGCTAAGTGGCTAAATGGCTTGGTGATTTATAGTCCACTTAGAGAGAAAACGTAGTTTTTCATTCCCTTCATCAAAACAAAGAAGTTCACTGTTAATGATGATAGTTCATCATAGCTCGGTGGCCTTGACAGGGGCTGAGGTGCAGGAACGGCGAACGAGCTCGCTAGGGATCCCGGATACCCGAGCCGGAGCTGTGTGGGCACTCAGGCTTCCCCAGAGGAGACTGGGATGCCCTGCTCCATCTCGGGCTCCATCTTACCCGTGTCTCATGTGGCAATGCTTTCAAGTGAAAGAGGAGGGACGTCCTTATGTGAATATCGCTGAATGTATTTTTGCAGTCATTGGACACAATCCTGTAAGCATAATATGTGCTGCACATCGTATATACAATAGTAAGTATTATGTACTTAAAAACTCTGTCCAAAGTTTTTTCACATGTAAGCTAGCCCAGCACTGTTGTTGTGATGCATTAATGCACATTCAGAACCTTTGTTGTTTTTTTTTCTTTTTTTGGCAAACTTTTCTGTGAAAACAATATATATAATCACTTAAAAACAAATGTTTATAATGAGCTGATGCAAAGCATGTTCCTTACTAGTCTTCTAACTTCTCCAAAATTAAGTTTGAAAGTAAACCTTTTAGTTTAGGGGCACACCAATCACAGATTTTTCAATATTTACATATTATTCTTACAGTTTAATCACGACAACACTAGGAATGTACTTTTTAGCTGAAACATGAGTCCCCACGTTTCAGCCCCGCAGTGAGATTTCATATATGTGTTTTTAAGCCTGTAAAAACAACGGTTTATAAGTTTTGGCAAACTATGTTTTAGCGTGTTACAGTAACACTGATTGTAATTCTTTGTGCAGCTTACCATCTGCCTGTCTCTTTCCCTTACTTTTTTTTTCTTCTTTATATTGTTTGGGTTTAGATGACTGTGCCTAAACAGCATGCTGGCTTTGTATATACAATGTCTTCTAGTATTTAAAAATAAAAGTATACAAGGGGAAGAAAACAGCAGCACAATCCTAAGCTTAAATGTTTTAGAGATGAGAATAATGGTGAAAGGGAAGCAATGCCTTCATGATCCATAACTTTAAAAGATGCAAGAAAAATCATTTTTACTAACTCACTTTACATGAAAGTGCGTCTCCATGTGGCCATGGCTGAAACAGTGTGTCCTGAATAGCAGTGTCAGTGGGTACTGGCTGCTCTATGCAATATTTTTTAATCTTCCGGTCTTGTAGGTGGTGCCATAAAGGTGGTGGTGCCATACGAGAGCCAACAAGCCTTGGTGAGCTCATGCTGCGTGGCGCGCAGTCAGGCTCATCTCCCAGTGACATTTACCTCCTAAAGCACTGAGATAATAAACAGCAAAATGCACATGAGCGAGGGGGGAAACCCTGCGTGCCTATGTCTGGCTGTGCTTTATTTGGGCTCTGAGAATTCCTCCTCTTCAAAGAGGCTAAGTGATCAGATTTCACTTCTCAGCGGCCCATGGAATAGCCCAGGGCAACTTATTCCTAGAAGATTTTCTTCCCCTCATTAAGTGAGTCATTAAATTTTGGAGCTAAATACCCATGTGGGAAGAAGAGAGAGGCAAATGGGGAAATACTTTTCCGAAAGTAGGAAGAAGGAGCTGGTATCTGTATGCGCTTATTTGTTCAGAATATTATTAGATCTGCGTGGGAACATCCTGACAAAAGGGGGACGCTCACGAGAGGCGAGCAAGGTGACAGCAGTGTTCACTTTCACAGTCCTGAAGGAGCTGGAGCCGTGTTGCCTCCAGCAACGTGCAGATGTGGCAATGCCTTCTGAAGGAGACCTCTCATTTCCCAACATGGGCTCCTAACTGTGAGGTNCAGTCCTGAAGGAGCTGGAGCCTCCAGCAACGTGCAGATGTGGCAATGCCTTCTGAAGGAGACCTCCCATTTCCCAACATGGGCTCCTAACGCCAGTGCAGTGGATTGGAGGGAGGGGAAGCCTTTCAAGAAGAAAACGGGCTGCTTTAGCTGCTGCTGTGCCCAAGCGAGTGTCAGCTGTGAGGTTGCTGTTTGCTGCTGTGATGCATGAGCAAACTGGGCTCAAACTATTGGGGACACCACGTTGTTTGTTAGCTCCCACAGTCTCTCTGGAGCATCCAGCCAAGGGAATTGGGTGCAACTCTTGTCAAAATGACAGGAAAAAATGCTGCTTGTGCAGAGCTGGACAAACCCTCCAAGCAAGAAGTCTGCTCTGTCTGCAGGGAGGAGAACAAGCTCCTCCAGTTTAGTTTCTAGTTTCTAGACTTGAGGCAACTTTGGAGCATGGCAGAAGATGAGAGTTTTGCAGCTCCCTCTGTCCCTCCCTGGTAGATCACTTCTAACGCCAGTCAGGACTAATTACCCCAGATAGGTGATTAGCAGGCACTCTCACTCAGGAGTGAGAGTGGGGAGGTGGTTTTTAATTTCGTTCATCTGAAAGAGTGCTAGAATAGAATTTAGAGGGAGGTGTGTGAAAAGCTGTGGAAACCCTGGCCTTGCTGTTCCTGGGTAGGGAGATGGGATGGGTTGTGCTGAACTCCGGTGGCAGAAGGCGGTGGGTGGTTTGGTGATCATCTCTCCAAGCTTTCATAAAAGGTTGCACCGTGTTTTGTTGTTCCATACCTCCTCAATGAAATTATCCCTCCTTGCACTATTTCAGCTTCTGTAGATGCTTCTATTAGGTGCTGATGGATATACCGTGGCAGAAGAAAATAACATTTGCGTTGTCTGCTAAATTAATTTCTCTGATAAAATGAGGCTACCAGGATGACCCATCTGACTCCTGCGATATTTTTATAAAGAACAAAATTGAGTACCGTTGTTATGATTAGTGTATTAAATGTATTAGGTTTGTTGTCTTAGCTGTGCTGTGTTTTCTCATGCTCTCCCGTATGCTGATTGCTAATGACAGGCTTTGGCAGAAGCTGGAATAGGCAGTCTTTCCGGTGATGGGAACCAGATGGATGGTTTTGCCTGGCCTCCTCTCCCGTTTAGTGCAAGGAGGGGGAACCCGTTAGGGGGAATCAGTAGAAAAGTAAATGAGTGTCAGAGAACTAGTTCTTTCTTTCCCCTGCCTCTCTTGCCTGGAGGCTCTCGGTTTTGCAATTTGCAGTCTCACCCTTGACTTAGACTTCTTGGCTTTCAAGGGGTTGTGCTGTTTGCTACGTTTTCATTACTGGTACAATTGATGGAAAAAAATCACATTTTATTATGTGAAAAATGCAATGTTCTTGACTGTCAAAGCTCTATTCGCCTGGAAAAATCTGTGTGAGACACTCTTTTATATTTCATGTATTTTGTGCACTGGTTGGAATGAAAAAATAATGCAAGGCTGTACTTTGTCAACTTTTGCATCTGTCTGACTGGCAGCGCCGACTGATTTGTTTTTTAAATGTATTTATTTCTTGTACTAAGCACTGTTATTCTCCCCCATTTCACCATAAATGCAAATAATATGTGGAATGTTGGGAAAAGATAGATGCAAATTATTCAGCCCCTCCAGGTAGGTCTGCCACGGAACGGGAAATGTGACTGCGGCGTGGAGAAGTACTGGCTTTGAACCAGCAGAGATAACCGGGCTGCTATCTGTGTGGGTTTTGGGTTAGCCATCTGAGTGGCCAAGCGTGACCCTTGGTGTGGTTTGAGAGCCCCGGGTTCGTGCTGAGGTGCAGAAACCAACACAGGCCGTCCCAGCCCTGCTGGCAGCCCAGGGTCCATCTGCCTTGGTCCTGGTGCCTCCCAGGAGCGCATACTCACCCGTGGTCAAGAGGAGAAGTCTAGGTGCTCCATGACACTGAGCAGTGGGATGGGATCCAGCTCTTCGGCCAGGCCCTCGGCATGGCAGGAGTTCAGGTGGGTCTCTACCAACCTTTGCTGTCTTCAGCATCTCATCTCCCCTTAGGTTGAAAAGAAGTGGTTTCCTTATTATTTTTTTTTTCCTATTACCTCAGTGTTTTCTTAATGTCAGAATTGCGTTCATACCCAGATGGTTTTAACGGCAATTCCAAGTGAAGAGCCTGTGAAGGGAGAGGGCTACTCCTCGGCACTGTGGGAAGTCAGTCTTGATCCCAGCTAAGATTTTAATGTGCCACAGATTTTCAATTACTCTGAATGCTAAGAAAGTGATGTCCTCTTTTTTCAATGGGTCTATAGAGGTTTTATTTTTCTGCAGAAAAGGAAGCCTTGAAGCAACCTAGAAAAATGCTAGAAAATCATTATTTGTAGCTAAGACATTATCTCTCTGCTTCTTGGCTTCTAAGCCTCTCTGTGTGTGCATTAGTTGGTTGTATGCATAAAAATAGTACCAAATGCATGAAATTACGTAAACTACCTTGGCTTCCTTTTCTACTGAACTGCATTTTTGAAGACCTATCTACAGTAAGAAGGTGAGCCAAGAAGACTGAAAATTGCATCAGTTGCATTGCTCAGTAAATGTCACTAGGGCAACCCCTTGGTCTTGGCTGAATTTGCCTTGTTACTGTGTGACACCATTTCACTTGTGCTGGTGTACAGGTACCTTTCCCAAGAATTTCAGTGCAGCTGCAGGAAGGAATGGCTTCACAGAGAGTTCACAAGGTCGTTGAGTATTTAAGGAAAATTATGAGGACTTGATCTCTGGAATTCCCAGAAGAGCTCTAATAACTTGTCACATTGTTTTTCTCTTTGAAAAGCTGCTGTGGACTTAGCAAAAAGCTGTGGCAGGCAGGTAGAAGATGGCTTATCAAGGTGTTTTGGGGAGCCAGAGATCAAGAGGGTTTTTTTGAGGGTAAATGATGATGGAATCTGTGATATCTTAACAGGAGGCAGACATCGTTCAGTGCTTGTGAGTGAACAAACAGACCGGGAGCAATTCAGTTTAGAAAAAGCTTTGTCCTGAGATCTCAAATGAGCAGTCTTCACTGGAGGAAGATCCCCTTTAGGCCTTTGTAGTGAATTAGTTTTGAAATTCTTCCAAGGACGCAGTGCTTGGAAGAATTTGCTTTCCCAAACAGTAAATCTGGCCCAGGCAGTGCATTGGTTGGAAATGGGAAAACCCAAACACCCTTGTGTAAAATAGGAGAATGAGGCCAAAAATGAGTGGGATACCTCAGGTGGAAGGGACCTCAAGAGGTCTCTAACCCAACCTCCTGCTCATGCAGGGCTAGCTGTGAGATCAGACCAGGTGGCTCAGGGCTTTATCCAGTCTGAACTTAAAATCTTCCAAGGAAGGGGACTGCACAGCCTCCCTGGGAAACCTGCTGCAGGACATTTTTTATAGTTTGCTGTTCATTAGTACTTGGCTGTCAGTGCAGTCAGAGGTGGTCAAGGGTAAAATACGTGCTTGGCATTCTTTCGCTTTATAGACCTGAGAATGTTTTTGTTGATGGTTTTGTAATGCTTTTTAATTAGCCACGCAAGCTTTTTGCAAGCTTATTAGCTAGCTTTCTGTTTGTGGCAAAACATAGCGCTAGTTTTCTGAGTTTTTTGTTTGTTTGATGTTATGGGGACTGCTCAGAAGGGTCAGGGAGATGACAGGTTTATTGAAACAGTACAGAAGAGTCAGTTAAATGAGGAAAAAGATGTGGACTGACTTAGGGATGAACAAGTCTTTCACAGTATAGATGAAGAGAGTGAACACACTGAGGCCAGGTTGGAAGCAGCGTAAGGGATGATCCTGGGGGCCTGGGACACATCTCCTGCGTGGTGCTGCCCACCTTCAGGAACAGCGTATGAGAGACAAGGACCTGCTTTGCTTGTTGGTCGGAAAGAAGTTGCCCTCTTGGGTTGTGAGTGTCCCATGCTGCTGTGATGGCCAGTCCCAAGTGGTGGCCTGGGTGCCCTATATTGCCGTTAATAGCAGGGCTGAGCCCAGGTGCCTCCCATTGGCAGAAGTCATGGTCATTCTTGCCTCCTGACAAGCGGTTGGGAAATAGGGGCGATGTGGTGTCTCACTCAATGTCCAAGTTGCCCAGCATAAGCTTTTTTAAGAGTTAGGAGCTCTGTGATGCCTCCTTAGATGGAAAGCCAAGCCCTGCCGGTCAGGTCCCAACCCAGTTGGCGCTTTCTGGGCTCTGAGTGCATTTGCATCCTCTAATCTGCTGCTTACAGCATTACCTTGCCTGCTCAGACAAGTCACTCAGCACATGAGGAGTGTGTGGGAAAATAACCCTGTGAGTAAAACCAGAGGAAAATAAATGATTGTGTGGTTGGCCATTTGGAGCTGAACTAGCTTGTATTTTTTTTCTTGTCTTTTTAAGCAACACCCTGAAAAAACGCAGTGTGTATGGGTGTGAAATATAAAGAGAGTTTGCTTCCTTCTCACATAGGCATATATCCAAAAAGAAAAGCCAAAAGTAAATATGCAGGCAGCTACTCCTAAACATTTTGAAATAGTTTTAGAGAAGCTGAGGCACAGTGTATGCACCTGGCAGGACACTGGATCTTCTCTGATTAGGTTAACTTTGAAATTAAGGTCTGTGGCACTGAAGAGAGCAGAAACCATGGTGGTCACCCAGGGTATTTTGGTTGTGCCAAGCTGCCACGGAGAGTCATCTTCTCTTCTTGATTCTGCTTTTTATCTGGAGAAGGGACCCCAGACATAATGTAAGTATGGAATGGCAAACTGTGTCCTGTCTTAAAAAGAGAAATATGAGGCTGTGGTTGGTAGGTAGGGAAGAGAGGCTGCTGAAGGGAAAGAAGGGAAAATGTTTCCAGTTTAAGGCAATTCTGAAATCCTGTCCATTAAGTTATTTCTGCTTTTGCAAGATGTAATCGGTATTTCACAGCTATTGTTTGCTATTGCTATTTAAGAGATGTCAATGAAACGGAACTGGATAATGGTCTTCTGCTGCGGGAGAAATGCTGGTGTAAATAATTTATTTGCTAGTTAGTAGACATTGCTTTGATCTCGGAGATCTACAGCAGACTATTGGTGTTATCTCCAACCTGTATCCTGGAGGTGGCTGTACTTGGTGGCTATATGCTTGGAGGTGGCTGTACTTACCCTCTGTTGGATGTTAATGCAACTGGGTGGATTAATGGGGCTGTAATGAATGTAACGGAGCAGCTCTGCTCAGACTGATTGGGGGGAAGCTTTGGCTTGGTACAGGCATGATTCACAGCCTCTGGCTTGATACGGGCTTGAGAAAAATCACGTCCAAGCTTGACAAAGTGTATTTTGAAAATAAAGGCTGAAGTTTAATTAAAAAAACAAACAAAACAAAACACTTTTTTTTCTGTAAATGAGGTCATGCAGCCTGATTGCCTATCCCATCTGTTGCTGTTCATGAGTGTGTTATTTTTTTAAAGGGCAGTACTAAATGATATGATGTAGTTATCTACTTTCATATGCCTCTTGGCTTGTCAAGCACTGTCATTATATCGACCAGTGTTCTTAAAACAGGATTTTGGTTAAAATAGTATATACCTGCCATCTGGTTGAAAAATGTAAGCTTCCTACACAACTAAGTGGAGTTGTGCTGTGGTATTAGGAATAGCTCATGTTCTTTTGAAAATAGCAGCTGATGGCAGATTGCAGAAATCAGCCAGTTATCAGTTGTCATTAAGTTATTTGGTATCTGACACACATGGAAAACATGCCATTTATAAGTGCGTAATTAGGTTGTAGAATTATTCTCCTCTTTTTCTCCCCTCCACTTGCTTAAATGTGTCAATTTGGATGGGCTAGAAAGCAAAGTCCTTCTGAAGATCCAGAGAATGGGTGCTCTCTGGATGGAAAGTATGCCAGATTGTTTGTAACTTATTTCTGTCATCAGAAAGTGCTCTGAGATGTGTGTAAAAACTCCTTCAGCACTGGAGAACTGTAGACCTCAAAGGATGAATGCCATTTCCAAACAGACCGAGAAACAGAAACGTAGAGTACCAACTCACAGCAGAATACATTGCTAGGAATCAGAATGTGTTTTTTTTTTTTTTTTAATGGAAAGCAAAGATCCTGAGTCTTTGAATCAATCAGAGCTATATTAATATAGTCAGAAATACTAAAGGTGTAAATATTTACTAAACCTGTGCAATGCCCCCAAACCTGTCAGCACTGTAGTTTAGCCATTAGCTTGAAAGTTTAGTATTAACCACTAAGTTATGATTTTGTACTGTGGAGATGGCTGTGAGCTGCAGCACTGCTATGGCCTGCTCGGCAAACTTGTTTTAGTACATTTGGAGATAAATTCTGCGTATGGAAAACAAGACAGAAAAAAAAAAGGCTGCTGAAAAAAGAATATAAAAGTGTCACTTTTTAAAGCAGAAATGTGTGGAAAAATGCAATCAAAATGTGATGGGGAGCTGTAATGGCTAATAATTTTATTAAGAGGTGGTATGAAGAAGTATTATTTTTATGTAGGCTGAGGTGTTAGTCAATGTGGAATATGCTTTAGTGACACTGAAGTCTTGTGAGCGGATTCTGAAAGATTTTATTCAAAAGCCTATAAATACCTGAACTCCAGATTTTTCTCAGAAAATTTCAATTATGTTAAAGCAGAAATGTTTTGAGAACTATGAGGAGTTTGTCATTGCTGGTGGCAACCCCCACCGTCTCCTCTCTGTGAGGTTTTACTGCAACCTGACTGGAAAATTAAGGACTTTGCTATTTTGGCTTCAATTTGTTCTTGCTTAGCTTTGAATCTGTGAGCGCAGAATAGAATCCTCTTGGATTTTCAAATGGTGTCTGATCCGAGATTTTAGTCGTGAAGGATCTCTCGTAGATTTGTTCTTAAGGTTGCTTTACCGGCAGCAAGCCATCCCTGATGAGAACACATACGCTTTTAGAAGCTTTACGGTGTTGCAGTCATCAAAGGCATGTGTAGCAACAACAACAAAAAAAGTAGCGAAGTCCTAGCTCAGGGCTTGTGGTTTCTTTTTTGTTTGCTTGGTTTTCCTCACCAGAAGAATATTTGGGAATTTTAGTCTGGAGACTAATCATGCCTGCCTTGCCCTAGGCATTGAGGGACCTTCTTCGACACCATCAGGAAACCCCCCCAAAACAACTTTAGCAATCTCAGCATTTCAACAATATTGCAGCTGCCTGGTCCAGAAAAAGGCCCTTTCCTGATGCATGTGCCTGCTCCCTTCGCCTTCCTGCTCCTTGATCTTGTTCCCATGCAGGGACAAGCCTCAGTGCTGGTGTCGCGAAGAGGTGGCCTGTAAGGAAGGTGGCGCAGGCAGGGGCAGGGAGACACTTCTCTCATCCGTGCACCTCTCTCGCCTCTGCAGGGTAGAAAATGGGGACACTTGTCAGTTCAGGGCAGTCTGGCAGAAAATATCCATGTGTCCTTCTCCGCGCCTGCCTTAGCTATTTGCAATTCCTGACTGCTTTTCCTCTGATTTGATTCCTGAGCACTCGCCTGCCCTGGTACGCTCCTCCTACCCGCCCAGCCAGCGCGCTCCCTGCTTGCTCACTCACTCGGCGTCCGACGGAGCAAATTTGCTCCCCAGTTTGGTCCCCTTTGACTCAGACCTTCACGGGCTGTTTCAGCTCCTCCAGCCCTGGCGAAAGGTTAGTGGAAGCCCCTTGCTATGCCTCTCTCTTCTGTCCATAAGTTTTTCCTGTATTTATGTTTATCTCCACTTATACTGGTCCTGCAGACGGCTAATCCAAAAAAAATCAAGCCATCTAAGTTTGTCTTATGTGTGTGGGTTTGCAGAGAAGAAAAAGGAAGGAAGAAAAAGCGCTCCTAGGTCAGAAGTGTCTGTGTAGGCAATTTTATTGAAGGGCAGAACTCAGTATGGTGTTTCAATTCGCACAGTTAGGAAAAAAAAGTGCTAAAAAGCCTGACCGTAGTTAAAGGAAGTGTTTTGTAATGTACAAAAACTTAGGTAGAAGATGGGAGTGGAGCATGGTGGTTGGGTATTGGTGTGAGAAGCAAGAAGCATCCTGGAGGACAGGGACGTTTCTCAAAGGAACTGGGTGTTTTTGCAAACGCGTAGTTAAGCTTTTCCGTTCCCTGCACCAGACGTAGATGCCAATAATAGTGGGTACGTGTGACTCTCGGTGTCTGAACAAGGAGACAGGGAAATGACGTAAAACGGTAGAGCAAAAAAAGCAGTTGTCTTTCTGATGTGATCTGGGAGTGTTTCGTGTCCAAATGAATTAGTTTTGCCAGGTGTGTCACTTACCCTTAGTATTCCTGAACTGCTAAACTTTTCCTGGCAGAAACTTGCGTTGGTAATTAGCATTTTGGAACACTGTCCTAATGCCACGTGCAGGTTAATTGTTCCAGGTTGGTTTTTCTGTGGCAACTTAAGTCATTTTCTCACATTCTCCAGGGATGACCTCTTTGTGTCAGTGGGCAATCTGGTAACACCTATATTTAGGCCACCAAATGTGTTGCATTTTAAAAGAGCTTTTTATCCTTTTTAGGGGAAGCGGAGGGGGAAGAGGAACTTCTAAAACTGGTTTTGTTTGCAGCAGGCATTCAAGTTCTAAGGAGGTGCCTTTGGGTTAGGGAGGCGTCTCTGCTTTGACTCCCCAGATTTTATTCTGCGAGAGAGTTTGCTGGAAAGTGAACATTCTCTTGCCACTGCTGCTGTCCCTTAAGAAAACTTCCAGGCGTGCCAGGATGTGAGCCAAGTGTCCTCTGTCTGACCACGCGGCTTTTGAAGCCTCAGCCGCTAACCTCTGGGCTTGCTGAGGAAACTGGGAGACCCCGAGCATCCTCCCCGGACCCATCACGTAGCTGCAGCGCCTGCTGAAGGGCCCCAGGTAAGACGCGAGTCTCTCATCTCGCACTCGGGTGGGAGTGCCCAGGAGCACCCCTGGGACCTGCGTTTAGCGCTAGCGCTGCTTCTCCTTGTTCCTGCTTCCTCCCAGAGCGACCGCAGCCTTTTCCTACCGTCTGATGTGTGCTCAAGTTCAGGATCAGGTTCAGCAGGCAACGGCCAATACAACCTGTCTTATCTGGGGAGCTTTGGGAACAGTTTTCAGGTTTTTTTGATGAGTAATGAAGTAGTTGCTGGTGCCAAGAAGTATTCTCCATATATTTTACTGATTGTATGGTACAGAAAATTAGTGTTTTGGCTTAATAGTTTTTTTTTTTTTTTTTTTAAAGCTTTTAAAGCCTGTGTGCTTGGCACAGGCCTGCATACTTGGCACTTGTGGCAGGAGCAGTGAAGCAGCACTCAGTAACAAAGCCCATCAGTGTGGCCAGCCTGGGAATAATGGGGGTCCGTGCCATAGGAAAGCAGATAGTTAGGGCTCTATAGGCATGCTGCATGAATATGCATGTAATAAACAGCCTTTCTATTTTCCTTTCCTCTAAAACACCTTAGGAATTTATGTGCAAAACCCTAAAATAAAAAATCGCTTAAGGCAAACATGCACAGCCTAAGAAATGACAGATTTATAATTTCTGGTGCAACTTTATTTTTTGACACTCTTTTGCCTGCAGATTATGATGAACAAAGACTCTTTTGGAGTACATGAATGGCCCTTATTATCTCTCTGCCAGAACATATGACAGTTTTCTGGTTTTGTGATTGCAGAAGCCCTTAGAGGGGAGGGTGTTCTGCTGTCCTTGTTTTACAGCTGCGAGCAGGAGAGGTTCTGTGACCATATACTGTTCTTTCTGCAGGGCTTCTGCTTTGTACTAGCCATGTTGTAGATCTATAAGGGAAAATACAGTGAAGGTCTTAAATTCAGGCTGTTATACTGGGAAGGTTGTCCTATGCCAATACGTTTTTCTGGCCTTTGACATGATTGCTTTGCCTCAGGTTGTCCGTACATCTTCTAACCAACTGGATGCCTTTGTAAGGAGATATGTGGAGAGCAGGAAACTAAAAAGGTTGTCTCTGAAATGATGCAAGGGACCTTGCTGAACAGTTTCTTGTTATTATAGGTGAGATGGTTATTGAGTGCAGAAAAAAAAGGATAATAATTTTGAAGTATTTATTGTGCAATGCTCAAGGGAAATGGTCTCTTGTAGGGAATTCCAGTGGGCTCCGAGTGAAACGAGCCTTTGTGATCACCCATGGTTTTGTCTGAAATGAAAGTATTTCTGTTCTGGATAATACTTAGAATTATTCTGAAACTTAAAATAGGGTAATATCCTTTGGACTTTTTATCATGAAAATATAATTACATTTTTTTTAAAAAAAATTATTGACTACAGGGCACAAACGCAAATCTTCAGTTAAATGTCATACATCGCATTATCTTCCATGCAGCAAGCAGTGCNTTTTTATCATGAAAATATAATTACATTTTTTTTTTTTTTTAATTTATTGACTACAGGGCACAAAAGCAAATCTTCACAGTTAAATGTCATACATCACATTATCTTCCATGCAGCAAGCAGTGCCCTAAGCAGCACTCTATTTGCAGACTGCTTGGGGCTGCCCTCCATTCAAGGCCTTACCTAGATTAAAGGCTCAGAGCGAGTTAGGTGAGATGCTGAAACTGGGTACATTTGCTCATGACAAACGCACGGTTACTTGACTTATTTTACATTATAGATAAAAGCACAGGGAATGTTTCACTGATACGTGGGAGTACCTAGCATACCTTTTTTTAAGCAGACCCTCCTGGGTTTGGGGATTTTTTACAAAAACAGAGTGGAAACCTGTGCTGGGGACATCTGGCATGAGGTTGCCACCTGCTCGAGCCCATGGGTGGCCATTCAGGGAATGGGAAGAGGCTCTCGCTTTGCTCCAGGGTCATGGTGAGACTTCCATGGCATGGCTGTGTTTCCCTTTTCCTGCAGAACAGTTTGGGGTCACTGTACTTTTAGTTAAAGGAAGAAAGAAGAATAAACCTCAAACTTTGCTAATTAGATGGGCTCATAGAGCAGAACCAAGCAGGTGAGACGCTAGCAACCTGCATTGTATTCAGTCTGTGTAAGAGAGAAAAAAAATCATTTTTGAATTGGAGGGCGGTTTGAATTCTGCCCTCTGAATATAGCTTCTTTCCTTGAATATTTCCTTCCATTTTCTGCTCAAAGCCAGCATACTGACAAGGAACAACTTAAGTTTTCATGTATATGCATGTATTTTTATGACATAAGTTCTGTGAAGAGGTGTTCATCTTCATCAACTTGGAATGTGATTTCGGGTAATACACAGATAGAATGGTTAAAATGTGCAAGTTCTGCTTCTTGCAAATATTCCTAGTTCAGCAGAACGATGGAATTCAGTGTGTGCTGTAAGAGAATATGTGTTAATCTTCTTAAAGGCAGCAGGTAAGATTTCAAAATCAGATTAAATATTTGTGTTGCAAGTTAGGAGACCTCCCTGGTTCTGTCTGACGATCAATAAATCCTCTTCAGGCTCACTGCTCCCTCAGTCGGCTTTTACCTCTTTCATGTTGCAAGTGAGGGGCTTTTTATAGACTGTTAATGCACATTTATTTGCAAGCTGAAAGTTACGTTAAACGTTTGACCTCCTGTTATGGTGTTTTTATTTATTTATTTTTTAAGAGTACTCGGAGATCTGCACTTCTTGTCCAGCTGAATTAATTGGTTCCAGAATATATTTGAATATGTGGGTATTTAGGACAAGTGGTGAGGGCAGCATGTAGACCGTGTCATGCTGTTCTCTTTAGCCGTGATGAGTGTCTTGCGATTAAATCTCAGGGTAACTGGGCTTATTTGCCCCCCTTCTGCCACCCAGGCTCTCAAACTCACTCTCTACATGAATTTCTCGCTATGTCGATATGGGCGGAAAGCTGCCCGTTTGCTTTGCAGATGACACAGAATACGAGATGGGAAGAGAGAGTGTAAAAATATCTGTTCTAAGCTGCTACTGAGGGCATTTGCAAAAATTATTAGTATTTTTAGAGAATAAGAGTAATTAAGGAAATAACTACTTGCGCATGCAGCCGAGCGTGTTGTTTAATATCAAATGACGTCATTTTTTAGTGGCCTTCGCCTATTACCTGTTTAAGCAGCAGAGGGCACTGTGCGGCACTTAGGCGTTAAAGTACAGCAAAACTCTGAGTTATTAGCCTTTAAATGCCTTTTGGTGCATCACAGTTATCCTTTGGCACTTCTGTGTGTTTTTTTGTTTGTCTGTTTGTTTTTGGTGCTTTTATGTCAGATTCCTTCCTTTGTGGCCATGTGAAATCTGGAGAGATGGCTCAGCTAAGCGCAGCCTCACGGCGTTGACCGGTTTTGAAAAATCAAACGTTGTGCTGATTTTCTCAGTTCATCCGAAGTTGCCCCAAGGACTCCCAGAGGCTCCCAAAAGGGGAAAAACAGGATTAAGGTCTGAAGAATTTGCCAACCTAGAGCTCGCTGCAAGATGGGACACTGTGGTATTTTCGTGAGTTTTACAGGCAGAATATTTTGTGCAATGCCATAACCACTTTTCAGCAGAAAAATCATCCAAAATAACTTTACTGTAGTCTGCATGATATAAAAAGTGTGTGGGATGGCTCATTACTAGTTTCATAACCCTACACTAAGAAGCACTTTATATCACCACCATTTTTTCAGTACATTCAACTTGCCTGCTTCAAAAATAAATTAAAATAAAGCAACAGTTCATTATATGTTAATGCAATACATCAGCAGTGAACATATTATTCAGTGCAAGCCATAAGAAACCAAACTGCTTCTTCTCTAAAGAGTGAATATATTGCGGCCAGACTTTGTCATGCATATTGCTGTGTGCAGCCTTGGTCATAAATTCCAGGATGATATTTTGGATCACAGCTGACCGTTTTTGTCTGTTAGTATTCTTCTAATTCAAAAAAAAAAAAAGTCTTTGAAAACAGTTCTCGTGCGAATGAATCATAAATGTAAAGTAGTCTGAGGTGCCGACAAGCTGCAGTCACTGCTTGGCCATCGGAAGATAAATCATAGCTATAAACCTACGCCCGTGGAAGCTTTCTGTTGAATTATTCAGATAACTTCTGAAATGAAGACGGAAAACTATTTAAGAAGTGTTTCACTAAATGTTTTCAAATGTTATCTTCATGTTTCATTTGTTGAATAGTTTACTAAAATGATAATAACTGAATAATTGCATTTTTTGCTAAATAATATGATATTAATGTGTGCTTCTTCCCACTCTCCACATTTTGTCAATTCTACGAATAGTTGGAGGTCTGGACTAAATGTGTGTCCATTTAGGAGTTGTGGGGCTGCAGTAATAAACCCAGTCTCCTCTTCTAATAGAAAGGCAACCAATGCTGGCAGGTGGCTACATATGTGCTTACTGCATTTACTCGCTTTTCCTGACAGACACGCTGTTTCATCGGAGGAGGTGCTCAACATCTTTGAAGAGAGTCTTTTGTTTAGTTGCTGTTTTGGAACAACATGTAAACTTCCTCATCTACGGGGCTTTAGTCATGCTCAGCAAGTCAGTCCTGTCCACATGCAGATATTTGATGTGTTGAGCTGTGTCATGCTTTTGCATGAATTCCAATGGTTTGAAGTTTTTCTTAGCTCTGTAACTACTGTATTTCGGGAGAATCAGGAATGGTTGGAGTGGCCTTTGGGCTCATTCGTGTGCATGGCTTGTTCTGGGTAAGCATTGGGATTTTGCATCCCTTTGCTTTCCTCCTCTTTGTGACAGTTTGAGAGGTCACAATTTTTGTGCTCTAATGTATGAAATTTAGTGTAGTGTTCTTTCTTCATAGTAGAATGAAATAAATGCCGTTTAAAAAAAATAGTTCTCTATGGACTTTGTTGCTGCCCAGAGGTCAGTATTGTACATACGTATGCCTGTTAATTTTTATTGGAATGAGAATTTCTTCTGGTTAAACTTAATGCTTCCACAGAAATTTCTTTTTTTCCCTGTCCCTCCAACCATTTTTATTTAAAGAAACAGAGCAGGCAATTTCAGTTAGCAAATTAAGAGCAATATTGTGGGGGATGGAAAAAGTACGTTTTGACTTTGCGTTTTCTTCGCTACGTGCAGACATGGGACGTATTAGCGCACTTGGTGCTGCACTTTGTGCTGCCACAGACTATCTTCCACGCCGCGGAGGGGGCGAGCCGGGCTCCGGGCGAGCAGATGGCGTTCCTGAGCGCCTCTGCGTCGCGCTTCCCACACTGCTGAGGGGGTGGAGAGGTGGAGGAAGGCCGCTCCGCGCCGCGGGGAAGAGCCCCAGCCGCTGCCCGGCACAGGGATGCGCTCTCTGGCGCAGGGTGCTGGTGGCCGGGGCTGTGTGCAGGCGCGTTCCCGCTCTCCACGCCGGTGCCGCTTCCTTTTTCCAGCCTTGTGCCTCCACAGCGGTAACTCCGTGACGTGCTGGTGCTGCCGTCCCGTGTGCCTCCTCCCAGGGCATGCCGGGCACCAGTAAGTACCTCCATCAGTGCGCTTAAATTCTGCCATGTCAGAGAATTTGCTGAACCCTGAAAAACGGCTTGATCTGCTTTCGGTACTCTTGCCAATAAGTAAAACTATACTAATTACTTTTAATCCTTTAGTCACTTCTGTTTCTGTACAAGAATGTGGTGATGCTTATGCTAGTGGGAAAGAAATGTAAAGCTATTTGTGCTGAAAGCCAAGGCCCTTTGGTAACTATCAGTAGCCTTTGGAATAGTAAGGGTGGTCCTTAGCACTAACTGACAACAGCAGTATTGTAACTGCAGATAGAAGACTCTTTTTGGTGATTTTTTTGGAGAGTTAGCAGGTCATGGAGTGACCTTTGTTTCCTTATTTCCAGCAGCTACATTTGTCAGCTAGAATGTTTGGAATCTTTTCCCAGTACTGCGCTTGTGTGGAACTGGTGCTCCCGTGCGCAGAAAGACAGCGTTAGTTTTATGTGCCTGGCAGTGCAAAGCAGCGAGCACAGCTTTATAGAGGGGGTGAGATGGTCTGAGACCAATCTGTATTTTCAAGGATGGTTCATTTAACAGGACTTGCTCGCACATAAACTGCTTTCTTGTTTCGCTGCCATATGATGGCCCTTTCCCGATGCGGTGTGTAGGGTTAGCATGGGGCTCGTGTCAACAGCTCAGCCAAGAGTGGGCCAAGAGACGGCTTTCCTTGCAAAGTGTGTGTGACCTAGGAACAGTGTCGCGGCGTATGCTTGCACATGGTGCCTCCAATGTGACAAGTTGTTCATCCTAGAAGCAGGCTGAAAGAAAGGAAGAGGAAGAACGTGGAGAGGTATTAGAGCGCTGGAAGATGGGCAAAGGTCTGAAGAAGCTTTCACAGACGTGTTTCTTTGAAAGAAATGTTCTTCTCAGAGAATTTTTGAATCCTCCGAGAATTTGAATGTTTTGAAAATAAGATCTAGTTCTCGTGTGTTTGTCCTTCGGCCCTCCACCACCTAAACCAAAGGCTGTTTCTTTTCACAAGCGTTTAAACCTATTTAAAATACCTAGTTTTATCAAGCAGCTTGTTTTCCCCTGCTCCCCATGGGTCAAAAGCCTGGGCAGGATGAAGCAGAGGCTGCTGCTGCCACGGGCCTCCTAACACCCCAGAATTCCAGTGCCTGTCGCCAAACTCAGGCCAACACAGTTGTTCGGTTGTGACTGGAAATGCTCTTGTCCCTTAACTTACTTTGTTTTATTTTATTGAGCCAGAATTTTAGAAATACAGGTCTTTCAACTCCCTGGCATGAGACAGGGAAGTATGTTAGTATGGGAAAACATGTTGCAGCTTTTCCTTAGGTACTACATATAGGTACTACATATAGGTAGTGGTACGTGTTGTAGAGCTGCAGCAGTCTGAGGACCATACAATGTAGCTGCTGCTAACATAAGGAATATTTCTTTTTTGCAAATATGTGAGTAAACAAACAAGTTTAGCCCACATAAGTCATCAGACTGAGAGGGATAGCTCACTGGCCATCTGCTTCTCTCCACAACATTGTTTTCCTTGCCTGCTTTTCGAGTACAAAAATGTATCCCGGAGAGATTCAGCTTGCCATCTTGAGTTACTTCAGTGGCTGCAGGCCGTCCTTGGGAGTGATGCCTCTCCACCTGAGTGATGCTGTTCCTAGGCGTGAAAATCATTCCAGTCCAGAAAAAGTTGACTTCAAAACAAACAAAACAAAACAAAAACACTGGAAAACAAGCAAACTATGAGCTCATGTGTAAATTATAAACATGATTTATTTATTTATTTATTTCAGAATGACTGTTTTTTACTGGACTTTTACTGGATTTTTTAATCAGCTATTACCCTTTTCTCTAAATGCAGAACTCTGCTTGAGCAGGATAGGTTCAAATGCAGATGGCCATAATTAGGTTTCTGTAGGGTCTTTTGGTACCTGATGAATTGACTCCATCTGGGAGATGTTCCTACTTATAGCAGATGTAACAATTTGTATTCCTTTTACTGGATGTTTCTCCATAACTGACTCCAAGGCTAAACATCTTGCTTTGTAAAGGACTCGTGAACTCTGTCACCCTTCTTCCTTGAGAGGGCAAAACTATTTTAAAGTTTTCTGATTTTGTTCTACTTTTTGGCCACTGGGATGTGTCACAGGTGGTAACCAATGAATATTTTATTAATTAGGTTTGCATTACTTATCTGATTGCTGCTGGGATATTATAAAGACAGATATGGTGACATTTCTGTTCCTAGTCATGACTTCTCTGTTTGGTTGTTCTGAAAATGCCCAAATTTGGACTAACTTTTAAGACTGTTAGTGATCAGAAAGAATGTTGTTTTCTGAAGTGGCATTGATGAACAGGAATCTAATCAGACATCTTCTGAATCAAGATCTTGTGACTTTTAAAGTGGCCTGCTCAGCATCTTAATCTGCTAAAATAGGAATCTGCATCGGTATAGTTCCTGTGCTCCTGTTTGGTTTTCTTCTTTTAAACAGCAAAAAGTAGAATGTGTTGAAAACTTCTTTAACTGGTTGCACTGAAACAAGTGGAAGTACTAAAAATTAAAATTAGCTGTGGAAGAAATGTGACAATTCTGAAGAAGAAATTATAGTGCTTACAATGTTATTGGTATGTATGGCATAGTAAAATCAGCCATGTATCAAAAGGAATCTTCATAGGAAATATTTTTTATAATACTTATCAAAATGATTTTACAGTTAATGAGAGGTTGGTAACTTTAGTTGAGGGCAGAGAGTAATGCTAGTAATATAGTAATTTTGTTTTATATATATACATGTATATATATATTTTTATTCCCTCTTGGACAAACCAAGCTGGCCAACTATAGTTCATATCTCAAGCAGTGAGTCAATGCGAGCATAAACCGTGTCTATGAATCACTGCTCTCTCACTGCTAGGAAAGTCTATGGATCCATCTGCTCCAACAATATTTACCATTCCCCTAGGAGCGGTTTTTGGCTGGACACGCGCTACAGGCTCTCTTGACCTGGAGTCTGTTCTTGCTGATTTGCTCTGGGCAAGGAACCCACCAGTGTGGGTGGCCAGCAGTGAACGCAAGTGCCTTGTTGTGTTGCATCCTGACAGGAAGAGTCAGGATTAAATACCAGGAGCTTTTCCAGACCTAAGTGCAACACTGTGACATACTTCAAAGTGGTTCCCCCTGTCTTTGTGTCATGTCACTGGTCAAACATGCGGGATTGTGCCAGGGCCCCTTGAAGATCCATCTCTTTAAGCAGCGGAGTGCCAGTACTGCCTGTGCTGCGAGCTAGCCAGGGCTTGAGTCAGTGTGACTAAATTGATGAGACACTTACTAGTTTGGCATGTTTTAAAAGATGTCAGTGATCTGTAATCATGGTTTCTATGGTTGTTTAATCATGAAGTTAAAAAAAAATCATAGCAGCAATAATATAGCAGCTTACCCTCCTTTACCTTTTCTCTTCTTCCATCTCATCTCGCCAAAGGCAATGTGGTATTCCTGAGCTTGAAAAAGCCTTTCAGTCCTTCTCTGCAGCTGAAAGATGGTTATGGACACGCTTTCTCTCCTGAGCATGTGAAGGTACCCAGATATTACCTCTGTGCACCTGGAAGCAGGAGGGAGCAGCTTGTCCAGTACACCTGGAGTCACAGTGGTGGCAGTTCCTGCAGGCTGGGTTACACTTAGTCGCCAAAAAAAACACATTAAACAGTGTGAATAACTTCAAAGATTCAGCAGCCTGATTCTTCAGGATCACTCGTGATTAACCACCCGTCCTGTGCTAGTGCTCCGGCAACCACCTTGTCTAACGACAGGGTCTTTTTTTTGCCCCCAGACATCATTGGGGCTGCCACCTCCTCGCTCGCTCACGCTCCTTCCCAGTTGCAGGGTCTGTTAACCCAGACAGGGAGGTTTCTGGGGATATCTGGTAGAGCATCTAGCCAGAAGTTAAAATGAACAGGGCTTGCAAGACTCGACAAGAAAAGCAAAGCAAGCACAAATTTTCAGAATGAATGTAAAGTTGTTCCTTTTCACCTCCTGCTTTGAGTTTAAGATACCCAAATGAGAAAGGAGAGGCACTGAGTGTTCAGGGTGTGATAGGGACGAGAAATGATCCCCTACCTGCCATCCTGTTTACCTCTGGAAGCATGGAAGTTGAGAGGAAAACCCAGTTACCTGTTAGCAGTGATTTTAAATATTCACCCCGTGGGCATGGGGAGCTGCCTAAGGACCTGCCTTGAGAGGACAACATTTGCTTTGTTTTGAAGGTCTCTTCTTGGTGATTATTTCCTTGATATGTTGAACCACAAACCTTATCACTTCAGGCTTGAGCCCACGCCGGTGGTTAGACCTGGGTTTGTGTTCCCTGCTGCCTACCTTGCAAGCAACACGGTCACTGTTTCTGCTGACAGTACCTCTGGGCAAGGCTGATATGCTAAACCGATGGGTTTTCTTACCTTAAGATTGAAAATCCCATCCTCCTCTGAAATTATCTGTATTAGTCTTGGAAAAAAGACGTTAATTTATGGGATTGTTAATTTATGGGATAAGAGGGGATAAAACAGATCCCGCAGTCCTACTTCTTTTTGTATGCATTGGGAAGCTCTTGGCAGAAAGATAGCTGTGTTTGCAGTGCAGTAGGGAGCCACACTAGCTTCCATTGAAATAAATGGGTAGATACTACAGAGATTATAGAATAAAATATATACATTACTTCTAAGTGGCCAGAATTTTCATAAATGCAGTAGGACCATTTATTAGGTAAACAACTAGTCTTTCCAGAGAAGAAGTAGGATACAATATGCATTTGAGAAATTTATGAGTGCTAAAAGGTAAAACATGTATATTGGCAGCTGTTTTCAGCATTAGTTTGTGTTTTTAATTTCATTCCTGAATTTTATTCCAGGAACTTTAGACAATACAGAATTGAGAACATGGTGGCTGAAAGCAAAGCAAGTGAGATATGAATATGGAAAGCCTGCATATTATATCTATTTCTTTTATAAGGAATATTTCTTTTATGACCACATCCTGCTTTGTATTTAACATTTCAAAGAACTTTGGGGGACTGTCTGTAGGCTGTGTCTTCATGAGGCAAGTAGCCAAGGATTTAAAGTATTGTCATTGCTGGCCTGAAGCTGAAAACTGCAGGCAGTTTTAATCTCAGGGTTTTTTTAAACTCAACCTTTTGTGTTCAGATTAGGAGCGCAGGGGGATAGACTTAAGGGGTGTTAGCAGGAGTTTTTTCATTGGCAGTTCAGTAATAGCATCAGGCTTTGGAAATACTTCTTTTTCCTACTCTTTGTTATTTTAGTAATTACTATATGGTGAGTAGATTTCCATAATTTTCTTTCTTTCTTTTTTTTTCTTTTTAAGTACCACAGCAATAACATGGTGATATGGGCAAAGTAGTTGTTTTTATAACTTTTTGGACAACAGAGGACACTTTAAGTGCCTTCTCAGAGAGTCTATCATTGTTTCAGTCTGTGATGTCTTTCTTTTTCTTAGTTCTATCAACTGGGATAATACTGAGATCGATCTCGGGAGAAGAAGGAAAAATAAATAATTTGGCATTGGTATCATGCTTCGAGAAATCTCCTGAAAAATACCAGTTTTGAAGGATGATTACCTGATATACCTTGCTCTGATCTACGTTGTTGGGATGTGTAGGATAAAGAGCACTTTGAGTTTTTGTGTTCAGAACCATAGTTGGTGACTTCTTCCAAGACCTTCTGAGATGAGCACCATAACTAAGGTGATTTACAACAGCTACCTTGCAAAGGTATTGAGTTCAGCTCAATAGTGGTCAGTTTTAATGAAGACTAAAGACCTTCCAGCTCTTCACGAGGAAGTAGGTACTCTTTTGTGGTGGGAGTGAGATTCCACTTTTTGGAATGAGAATGGAAGGTTTTTTAGATTCCTAATTTGGGACTCTCTTAAATTTGAGACTCTTAATTTCACTGTTTCAAGACTGTTATTGCAGTGATATTCCTTTGTAATAAGGAATATCGGTATCTTTCTAACATCTGCATGTTTTGCTTGTTCTAAGCCTTGACTCGAGAAGAAAGGCAGTAGGCTGATGCATTCACACCAGAAACTGCTCTTATATCTGATGTGACACACACATGCTGTGTTAGAAGCTTTTCTCTAAGCCGAGACCTTTGGTGCTGCTCCCTGTTGCTTAGCTCCAGCAGGAGTTAAAGATTTTGTGCTGATCTTCAGAAAATGTGGGAGGTAGCAGTGCTCTGCTGGATATAAGTCCCTATTCTTATTTAAAAACAAATGAATTAAAAACTAAGCAACAACCCCGAGTAAGGGAGAAGGATTTGGAGCAAGAGTAGCAATGTTCCCTGTGGCTGGTAGGTTTGCTTTTACAGATTGCACTGCTGTGTAGGGTGTTACTTGCTGAAATGAAAATTATTTTGTCTTCTATTGCTGGAATATTTATCAGCTGAAGAATTTAAGTTCCCTGTAAGGTAGTGGGAGACGTTTGGCACCTCATGTCATAAAATGCTCTTCCTTGTGGTTCCTGGTATAAAAATCTGTGCACTGGGGAGGAATACTCAGAAAAGCTTCTGCAGAGAGGCAGGTGCAAGTGGTGCCTGCAGAAATCTTCATCCGGGCAGTGGGGAATTGTCTGTGGGCAGACGGTGAGTACTGTCAGGGCTTGGAAAGCTACGTGGAGCGGGACAGCGAGGCACAGTAACAGGGACTGGCACCCCAGCAGCAAACCTTTCCTGTGGTGAGTGCTCCTGGGTACCAGGAGGGAGCAGAGATGCTCCAGGGTCCCACTGGAAACCAGCACCTGGTGAGGACTGCTGCCGTGGGGCAGACTGAGTCTGAAACTCTGTGATCTGGGGGACATTCCAGCTGACAGTTTTTCCATTATTTTGCAGAAAACTTTAGATCAGGGCTGTGTTCAGTCACCTAATGTCTGTCTTTATCTCTCTCTCTCTTTTTTTTTTTTTCCCCCAAATACTGCTATATGCCAGGGAGATAGGCTACTAAGCCAAGACTGCAATAAATATCCAAGAAGTAACTAACTGTGAGCTAATGAATCAGTGCTTCTTCGTTCTTGGGTATGTGTCGTGCTTGCAGTATCTTCAAGCTGATGGGTGTGACGATATATTTTCAGGGTTACACCACTATTTTGAAAGTCTGTTTGAAAAAGGCAGAACTTTGGCGCACATATGAAAGTAAATTGATGACAAGAGATTATTTACAAAGGGTGGAGTAGTCCTATTTTCAAGGCTACCCAACTTTTCTAAAGTTTTAAGGATCTCTGCCTCTTACACATACTGTGTATATATATATATATATATATATGCATTTATAAAACATACTATATTGCACAGCTGTATAAGCAAGAATTTTTAGAGAGAGCTTAGGAGTGGGTTGTTGAGCAAATGCTCTTAGGAGCTATAGCAGCTGCTGGGACTTAGCTCCCTTGGAATGAATGCTGCTTCATTTTTTAAGACTGTCCATCAAATATCTTCATTGTCTCCTTTGCTGACATGGCTTGAGCGTTTTGGTCAGTGTTGTGTGTGGCGAGTAGTTCTTGTAGACAAGGATTTAGAATCTAAAAATAACATATTGATAAAGAATAGCCACAGAACATGGCTATTACAAAACAATGCCCGCTTGTCATAGCTTTATTTCTCAGTATATTTTCCTTTAAAGGTATGTACCTGATGTGCAGGATTTGCTTGTCGCTCATGCTTCTGGAGCACTGTGGGGCCCAAATGCGAGCTTGAGGCCTGACCATGCCAGGTGCTATTCTAGCAGTCATGTGAGGTGTTAAACAAGTTTGAGGCAAAAACAGAGGCTTCATGGAGGAGTGGGAAGAGATAGAGAGATGCATGTATTAATTTTTGGAAACAATCTGCAATGGCTTTCACTGCTGGTAGTTTCTATATTAGGTACTTAGCCCCCTGTTTTTTAACCAGAGGGATAGGCTGTATTTCTGACTTACAGTACAGCTGGCCCCCATATATCAGTATGCTACTTAGATAACAGGGTACTAATGATACGTGACACCAGTGGAAAACAAGAAAGAGGGGGGTCGACATTTTTGGCACATATTTTACTATTGTATGCTTGTAAGAGCAGCCAGTGAATGAACTGAGCTGCTGTAACTCCACTTTTCCAAGTTTTAAAACTGTTATATCTGAGGGGCTTAATAAACACTTGACTGTTTGAAAATCTGTGCAGCATTCGTGGCTTCTCTCCTCCCGTTTGGTTTGTACATTGAAGAGTTGCAATCCCATCTTCCATCGTTTTAAAATAACACATTTTGGGTCAGCAATAATAGGAGAGGAAAAAACACATCTCAAAAGAAGACTGTATCCTACAGCCTGTTTGTTTTGGTACATGGGTTACGTGTTTGGGTAGGCTTGGGTGCCCAAATTAAAAACCTTCTGCATCAATTGTTTTTTGTACAGAGGAAGCACAAATGCAATCAGAAGGTCTGGACTGAAAAAATACAGGGGAGTCTTTCTTCTCATAACAGGAGGCAGGTTTTTCTTAAAAATCATGCAAGTTAAAATAAATACCACAGTGTATAAGCCAGCACACAGAAAAATGAATCAGTGAGCTACAGCATGTGTGCAGCAGCAGTACTGCATTCCTGTCATCACACATTCCCAAAACATAACACTGAGAGAAATATGATCTGAAACTGGCTTAAGAGGTGCTGTAATTAAGCCAGGATTACTACCATCGTATAACATAACCTGATAGCGTTTTGGAGTTTAGACTGAAAACTTGCTTGTGATAAGCTTTGAAATATTTTCCTTTCCTAAATTTGGAATGTTTTTCGCTTGCATCTTTGACCTTGGGATTTTTCCTTTCTCTTTCTGGTTGAGTTTCTCAAATGCTCTCTCCAAGAAAGGCTTGTCTGAGCAAACTCAACTCCTTGCTATCCAATAAATCCCTCAAAAGAAGCTGCCTTATTCTGCAGCAAGGGCCATAAGTGTGGATAACAAGTACTTGGCTTCTATTACATATTTGAGTAATAATGAGTACTAGCAAGAGGTGACAAATGAATAGTGTTAATGGCTGACGGCCAAGAGCTGTGAAAGAAGATATGCTGCATCATGAGTTTTCTGGTTTGTTTTTGCCTGGGTATCCAATTACAACACTCTGGAAAGGAAAATTAGAACTTCCTAAAGCCAAGGACACTTGCAGCCTGTTGCCAAACCTCCTTGATCAGTAAGGGTTTTCACAAAAACATTTTTTTTTTAAATTAATTTTTTTTGAAGTTGGGTTTTACTGTGCTTTTACTTTATCTGGTAGTACTGGCACATCTCTTAATATAGACACACAAGAATCCACACATGAAAATGATGTGGTTTAAGTAGCAGACAGTTTTTCCCCATAAAGGATTTCTTAATGTTAGAAATGTTGGTAATTCTTTTCTCAGGCAGGGTTGTTGCTCACTGCTTAAGATCTAATAAGACCATGTATCATCAAGACCTGAAGTGCTATACCTGCGTGTAATATTTTTCCCTAATTCTTAATTACATGTTTTCCTCAACTCCTCTCACTTAGCTTCCCCTCCCCATCCACCTTTTCACTGCTTTTTATGTCTTTATATGACAGACTTTTCCTCTTCTTTTCTGTTCACGCTGTCCTCTCTCTCTTGCCTTCTCCTGCCTTTCCATCCCAGCAGCATGTTGCAGCATCCCGTCTCTACCTTTACTCTGCCTTAACGTCAACATTTTTCATACGTGCTGAGCCACTTCGCTCTTCTGCAGGTAACTATATATCAGTAGGCTAAGAGGGGATGAAAGATCACAGCGGTCCAGAGAGCATCCTCGTGTTGACCCTGGGTCTGAGGTGTCCCTCTTCCAACAAGCTGTAGAAGAAAGGGAGCGCAATGAGCTCTCCTCTTGAACGTGCTTTGGAAAACAGCCCTAGTTTACCGTCTTTATTTAAACAATTTTTATTAAAAAAAAATAACATAAGGTGATTTCAGATTTGAATGTGTTTGTTTTCATAGGGCAAAAAATAACCCTGTTCCCTGTTTTACCTGACTGCTGGTAATCTCTCCGGCACCCCAGTGATACAAATGCCATTTGTCCTCTTTGTTCTTGAAGCTAGGAGCTGTGAAAGGGCTCTTATCGCAGGCCTGCAGTCCAGGGGCTGGTGTGGCAGGGCTTTGTGCTAAGTATTCACAGTCCTGACAAAGTTGATTCTTTTGATTGTGTGCACTTGTCAAACGCCACCTTGGTTGATGGCAATAGAGCAAAGTCATTTTAATTTCCTCCCTACAAGTGAAGCAGTGGACTATGTGCAACAGGCAAGGTAGTGACAGGGTAAGGGAGAAACCAGGGTTCGAATGCTTAGTATTAGAAATGGTGGGGTTTTTTGGCTTAGGTTTGCAGCTTTTCTTAGCAAAGAAGGGGACCACTTTCCTCCAGGTGCGTCCTATTATTTTGTCATTTTTATTTTACTGTTTGGCTTGCCTGCTTATTACATTTGAAAACGTCATGCAGTTGGTTCCCAAGTCAGTCAAGCTGACATGGTGATACCAACCCACCCTGCTGTTGAGGTCTGCTACTCCCCTCTTTGGAAACTTGTTTGTCATATTAAGGAAGAAAAAAAGTTGCCCCTGCCTGAAACTTGAAATACTTCATTACATGGAAACAATTGTCATATATGCTCACAGGAATGAGCACAGATACTCAGGCATATATATATTTGTGTGTGGGTACATATATACACACATAAACCTATATATTTTCATTTATTATCTATAATGCATATAGAAATATATTTATAGTTACCTCACCATATTGTTCCCTGACATATAAATATTATTTTTTAATTGAAGCAAAGTATAGCCTGTGAAATAGAAGCTGAGGCCCGAGAGATTTAACAGCGTATTTGACACTGATTAATAATACTGGTCAGTTATGTCCTTGTTGCTGTTTTTGCATCAGTAAGATGGGGCTAGACTTGCTTAGCAACTATTAATTGACTGTTTAGGAAGATCAAATGCAATAGATATTCTTTGTAATATTTGTTTCTTCTGTTTTTAAAAGGGAACACAAGAATTTCAGTTAATGTTTTGAATTGCTTCTCTAAAAGCTTTCAGAGCGGAAAAGAGGTGCTGATTAAAAGGCTGAATTCCTAAGAATGCTTTGCAATGTCTTAAGTATACCTAAGTCTGTTTTTTTCAAGTTTCTAATGCTGAGCTGGTGCATTTGGGAGGGGCACTGTTAGTAGTTGGTTCCAGATAATTACATAAATTGTTGGGCTAAAAGAGAGGTAGGATGGTTTAGTTCAGACATTTTTCCAAAGTTTCCATGGTTTATTCATCCTAGCCTCACTTCTTCCTTTGATCGTTCAAGAAAGAGATGGTACCTGTAGAGCTTTCAGTACTTAAATGATAAAAACACATACTTTTTCTAACTCAAAATGTTCAAACAACAGCAACAACAAAAACCTCCAAAGCAATATTTTCCCTTAATTTGAAAAGATGTGGGGAGGATAAGGCAAATAAAAAGAAGACTTAAGAAACCAGATCCTTTTATTTTTCTCTATATTGTTGACAAGAAGTCATCAGAAACCCATCAAGTCTGATCCTGCTTGGGAGCAGTATTTCCCTATATTCCTAGTAAGCTTCTCCAGACTGCTCTCTCATTCTTACTTTTCAGAACGAGGCAAAACTTCACCAAGATATTATTTGGTTGTCTGAAGATGCATTTTCCAGACAGGCAAGATATTTGTAAAGTAAAGCAGAGGTTTCCAAACATTTCAGTCAAAGAAAATTATGATGCCTATACCAACTGTTAGACCATTTTTAAATTTATTTCAAACTATATTTATAAGGACCTAGCATACCATTTACAAATCAAGAGCCATTAATAGTTGGTAATTCTTCTTTCCTTACCTTGCTCCTTATGTATCCAGACATGTATTTTATATATATATGAGAAAAAAATGTCTAAGAACATTCTTTTTCAAAGCCCTCAAATTTTACCTTTCATTTCATTTGAAGAAAACTATTCCAGTTTGGCCACCGAAGCAAAAATCAATTATACTCACAGTTTTATCTTTATTATTTTTTTTTTCCCCCCAAAGAAAACAGCCAAAACTTAAGCTTGGTCTTTAATTATATATTTGATTCATCCCAGTAACAACCCTTGACTTGAAACAATGCACGAGCAGGAGGAAACTTGCTCTGAATTCCTCTCTTCAAAGAGCAGAACTCTTTCAGATACCATGTCAAAACTCTTTCAGCTTGAACCAAAAAGGATAACTGTGAGAAGAGCGAGTACAGGGGGGTTTAGCAGCCCATAGTAATATANGAACTCTTTCAGATACCATGTCAAAACTCTTTCAGCTTGAACCAAAAAGGATAACTGTGAGAAGAGGGGGGTTTAGCAGCCCAGAGTAATATATGCCAGTATTGAGAGGAGGCCTTCTATACTGTTTTTCAATGAATTTCCTCACATTTGGAAGTTCTCATGGTTGCCTGATGGGTTTATTACTTCTTACCCTTCCCTCCTTTTAATATGAAAATAACTTTTAACAGTAGTAGTAGCAAATTACTCTTTGAGGAAAATCGCAACAAGGTGAAAATCCATCCTATGTTACGTGTCCCCAAGGTTATAAATAAGTGATAGCTCCTCTCGGTACGCAGGAGATGCTGTACGTTAAGCTTAGGTGTTGTATTGCTATCCTGGCAATCCCTGCAAGTGCACAAATAAAGTCAATTAAAACTTCTTGCAGCATTTCTGTGCACTGTTCCCGCTTTGTTACTGGTGTGGTGAAGTGCTAGACAAGGATGAGATTTTGTTTGCTTTGCCGGTTGCCACTGGGTGCACAGTCCTGTCCCTGTGGGAGCTGTTCCCTGCCTCGTCATCTGTTGTGTTTCAGAAATCGTAGCTGAAATCTGCAGTAGTCTGTAGAAGAGTATCTTTGCCAGGGTGGAACTACGCCGCAAGCCCGGGTGAGGAGCACCGTGGTCTTGTCCGCCCTCCTCTCCCGCCCCGCTCTGCGTTTCTACTTCTTGACCTCGTTTTTCCCCCTCATTGCTTATTCTCATTTGTCTCTTGTCTCAGATTATGCCTCTTTTTCTCATATCTTTTTTTTTTTTTTTTTAATGGAACAGATTGATATCTAAGACCGTGTCTGGACTGGGAGAAAGGTTGAGCTTAGTTCAGACGTAGGTTAATGCGATGTAGCCATCTCGGGCCTATACCTGACCACCTTTTTTACAGCTGGAAATGCACAGACATTTCTGGCGGGGCTCTTAGATGGTGGGATTACAGTTTGCACTGCTGGCCAGACCTTCACCCACATTTGCACCTGGTAACTCAGGCAGGGTTTGGGGTTACTCTTAGCTAAGTAGCGCCAACCACTCTATCCAGTCCCTGTTTCCTCAGATGGGGGAAGCCAGCCGAGCCTAGTGCTCTTTATGGGTTTCTGCTCCAAGGATGAAAACGTGCCCCCGTGTCAGCCTCGAGGCTGTTGACGAGTAAATCGTTCGATGGGCGGGATTGCATCATGAAAAATATCCTGAATTTTTTATCAGCAGAGCGCTCTAGGTCAGTTTTTTGTGCTCGTTTCCCCTGTTGTTTATCAGTACCCCCAAGGTAAGGTAGCAGTGGAAGCGCGCAGCAATGTTTTCTCAGAGTGGTGGGAAGGAAATGGGGCTGCAGGGCAGTGGGGCTCCCTATCTTTCCTTCCCCACGCTCTTGGCGGGTCTCGTGCACGCCGCCTCTCCTGGCGCAAACAGGAATGTGGAGCTTGCACACGGAGACCAAGGTGCCTCCTGGGCACAGAGAGAGCCACGGTGGCCACCACAGTGAGTGAGCAACCCGTGGCTCCTGCCCCTATTACAGCTTCCCCCCCACCCCAATATTTCCCCGCGTTTTCAAAACAGGACACCACCCACGGCCAGAAAGGCGTATTAATTATTGAAAATACATAAATACGCCGTTGCAGGGAGGTCGGTTGGCTGTGTCGCAGTCACGCTGTGACCCTTCCCCGCTCACACTGTCCCACGGGGCCGCATGGGGGGGCAGCGGCTGGGGCCGGCGGGGCTAGCGGGGCCCGGGGCTGCTCCCGCTGGGGCGGGCGGCGAGCGCCGGGGC